>JAVDPK010002198.1:157809-170028 GCA_034780415.1 Cichlasoma orientale
CACCTTAAAGACCGGTCCGTGGAAATATTTTCTAACACTAAACCGGTCCGTGGGTCAAAAAAGGTTGGGGACCACTGCTCTATTGGATTGAGATCTGGCGATTGTGGAGGCCATTTGAGTACAGTGAACTCATTATCATGTTCAAAAATGTGTCTTGTCATGCACAAGACTACTTTGGCCTAATCTCGGGTTTTTACCTGGATACATAAAGGATTTTATGCTCTTACGCACTTTATTAGGTACATCTAGCTAGTACCAGGTTTTACCTTCTTTTGGCTTCAGAGCTTCAATTCAACAAGGTGCTGGAAACATTCCTGAGACATTTGGTCATATTGACATGATACTGTAGCGCCATACTGTTGCTGATTTGTTTGCTGTGCATCCGTGATGGAATTCTCTAGTTCCACCACAAAGGTGCTCTGCTGGATTGGTGATCTTGGATCTGGTGCAGAGCCCATTTGAGTACTGTGTGCATTTCCATGTTCAAGAAACAATTTTGAGATGATTTAAGCTTCATGACATGTTGTGTTATCCTGCTGGAAACAGCCATCAAAAGATACACTGAGGGTCAAAAGGGGATGAATGGCAACAGTATCTAGGTAGACTGTGGTGTTTAATAATGTTCATTTGGTACTAAGGGTCCTACAGTGTGCCAAAAAATATCCCCCACACTATTACATCACCACCATCAGCCTGAACCATTGATAAAAGGCAGGATAGAACCATGCTTACATGATGTTCTGTCACCGCAGGTCATCAGACCAGGTGACCTTTTTTGAATCTTCTGTTGTCCAGTTTTGGTGAGTCCGAGCAAACGATGCCTTAGTTTCATTACCGGAGTGGCGCCTGCTGTGGTCTTCTGCTGCTGTAGCCCATCTGTTTCAAGATTTGATGTGCTTCTGCATACCTTGGGTGTAACAAGTGGTTATTCGAGTTACTGTTATCTGGCCATTCTCCTCTGATCTCTGGTATCAAAAAGGCGTTTTTACCCAGAGAACTGCTGCTGAAAAACAGCGCGTCTAGCACCAACATCTATTCTACGTTCAAAGTCACTTAAATCACCTTTCTTCCCCATTCTGACGCTTGGCCTGAACTTCAGGAGGTCGTCTTCACCATGTCTAAATGCCTAAATGCACTGATGTGCTGCCATGTCGTTGGCTAATTAGATATTTGCATTGTGTGTTTATGTCTGTGTAGGTTCTCAGTCGTTCAGATCGTGGTAGTCTCATGAGCTTGAAAAAAAAAGGCAACTGGACTTCTTTCATTTTCTTTGAAGATGTTTCAGCTCTTATCCAAGAAGCTTCTTCAGTTCTAAAACCAAAAGGTGGAGTCCCAGGTATTTAAACCCTAGTGGGGGCTGTCCTCTTGACCCACTATTGATCATGTGCGTCATCACGCATTCTGCCAAGGTGTGAAAAAAGGTGTGGGTCATTACCACCAGAGGTTTAGGGTGACACCACCGTGAGACCTTGCCCCAGCCTATCATCGACCTATTGAGCTCACCTGAAGACAGGTGTGAGTGGGGGTTGAGGTGATTGGGGCGAACTCTCTAAACTGAATTGTAGGTGGCTGACAGCTGTTGTTGTACGCCACCACCTCTGTTCAGTGATAGCTGTTCACAATGGACATAAATGGCTTCTTTCACTCCTTATTCAAACCAGCTGTCTTTTCCGTCCAAAATGTGAACATTGGCATCCTTGAAAGAGTGTTCTTTGTCATTTAGGTGCAGAAGTACAGAGTCGTGTCCTATCGATGTGGCTCTTCTATGTTGTGCCATGCGTTTGTGGAGTGGCTGTTTATTTTCTCCAATGTAGAGGTCCGAGCACTCCTCACTGCACAGCATGCACGATGTTGCTTAGCTTGTGTTTGAGAATTTTGTCCTTGGAAGGAACCAGTTTTTGTCTGAGGGTGTGGCTAGGTCTGACGGACACTGGGTTGTCATACTTGGAGAAAATTCTCAGTTACTCTGACAAACCTGCTACATAAGGAATGACAGTGTTGTTCCTTTTGTCATTCTCTTTCTCACTAGTTGGTGCCTGAACTTCTTTTCTACACATTGTAGCCAACCTGTACATGGAAGAATTGGAAAGCAAAGCTCTTGGCTCCTCCAAAGGGATAGCACCTAGCCAGCACCCAGCCTCTGGTACAGGTATGTGGATGAAACATGGGTCAAAATCAAAACCCAAAAATATAAGCCTTCACTGAGCACATAAACTAAGTGGATAAAATGTAAATTTCACCAGGGAGGATACCAAGGATAATAGGTTACCATTCCTGGTCTGTGCTGTGCTCATTGAGGAAGATTGAAGCGTCAATATCGAAGCGCACACACAGAGACCAGTACCTACTCTTTGACTCCCACCATCCACTAGAACAGGGGTGTCAAACTCCAGGCCTTGAGGGCGGTGTCCTGCAGGTTTTAGATGTGTCCCTGATCCAACACACCTGAGTCAAATGGCTGAATTACCTCCTCAGTATGCAGGCGAGTTCTCCAGAGTCCTGCTAATGACTTCTATATTTGACCCTCGAGGCCTGGAGTTTGACACCCCTACACTAGAACATAAACTTGGGATGATGGGAAGTTTCTGGAATTCTGGGTGGAAAATGTTTCCAATCAGGCAGAAGGGAAAGAAAAGGAACACGCACATGCAAGGAAAGCTCTTAAAACTTATCCCAACTGGGCTTTTATCAAATCAGCAAAGATGTGCAGCAACGGTTTTATAAATGGTAGCTTAGCATAGCATACTAGCTTTTGATTTAAAGCTTGGACCCACTTGAAAAATGGAAATGTGTTGAAGAGGCTCTGCACCCAGTTGGTCTAAATGTCCCAGTGTGTACATTAATCTACTTGTGCACCATAACAAAAGTGCTGTGCACACTGTGCTACTGCATTTAAGATGGGTATTGTTAGCACTTTTGTATAGGTGCCTGCATTTCTTTACGACTGACTATGCATGTAGTTTTAATCATACATACTGGTTTGTGGTATTTGATTTTTAATTTTTAGGTTATATAATTATAAAGGGGTGGTTCTTGCAGCATTGTCTTAAATGTGACTAATTTTTTTGGTTTTTTTGGTTGTGGTTTTTTTTTTTTTTTACTGTGCATCTTGTTTTAAAACCTTTGTTTTTTGGACATATTGTGTATGGGTGCAAGCATATAAGTCAATATGACTGTGCTTCTCTGTTGCAGTGAAACAGCAATGTGAGGTGCCCACCAGCAACCTTCTATCCTTGCTGGTTAACATCAACATGCCCATATTAAGGGAGAGAGAAAAACTAATCACAGGCATATAAATGCCTGGAAGGTGAAAGAGAAGAGAGGTGGTGCTCGGTGCATCATGTGAGGTCCCCCAGCAGCTTGAGCCTGTAGTAGAATAAAATAGCCCCTAAAATAAGCTTTATCAAAAAGGAAAGTTTTAACCCTTTAAAAGTTGAGTGGATGTCTCCCACTCAAACCCAAAGTGTGAGCTGGCTCCACAAGCGAAGCCTCTAGGAACCACAGCTATGTGGTACCGTGAGGTCTTTAAGATATGATGTAGCTTGGCCATTGAGGGCTTTGTATGTAAAGACAAGGATTTAAATTCTCTTGTGACTTATATGGGAGACATATGAACCCTCCGACCAGCCTCTGCTAGTGCTCTCATTGCAGCATTTTAGATCAGCTGGAGGCTTTTCAGGACAACATGATAATAAGAAAGTAGTTCAGCATAAAAGGAAAAAATGCATGGACTGGTTTTTCAGCATCATTCTCAGACAGGATGTTCCCACTTTTATCATTATTGCTCAGGTGGAAGACGGCAGGCCCGGATATGTGTTTTGTGGGTGAGTTGAAGGACATGTTCTGGTTAAAAATAACCTCAAGGTTTCTCACAGTAGTACTTGGAGGCCGAGGGAAGATTTGATGATGTTGAAGTTTGAGAAGTAAGCTGTTGCAGTGTCTTCAGAGATTAGATGAAAATTATTGGCTGTATTTCCAAAACTTTCCAAAAGTCAAGCTGCCATGTTGGAAGGATGTAATATTCTTTTTTTTCCCCCGACCTAATTGTGTCTAAAGTAGCTTCAAGCAGCACAGACATAATTTCTGGATGTTTTGCATGTCCTCTGTGAAGCTGCAGTATCCGCGGCTGCTTCCTTTGGCTTTTCAAGGACAGCGGAGTGTTCTGTATGGTTAACCTCTGTTGTTGAATATAATAAAGTATGCGGCATTGTGCGGTATTGTGCCAGTGAGAGTGTGATCCATGAAGGAGAGAGCATTATAAAACCATCATAAATGAAAAGAGGCTGCAGATAACAGTCCCTAAACACTGCCGCTGCTCTCCTGCTATCCATAATCACCAAAGAAACGGTGCATTACAGAGCGCCCAAACAAAATATAGCACAAATACTTGGTCATTTAACCTTGACTTAACATCTAATTCTCTCCAACAGAGGATAGGTATTAGCTGTGTCATCCAGCAGAGAGGAAAGTGGAATGAGGAATCTGTTCTTTTGTTTGAAATGAGTAATTTGGTCTTTTTTTTCCTAAGCAGAAAACTGAGCATCACACAGAACCACAGGCAGAAGGCTAAATCTCAAATGCACACATTCTGCACTCTTTTCCAAATTTTAAATGTGTTATAATTTCGATTTTCTTTGTAGTGTAATGGTGCAGTCATTTCTCAAACATTTATATTCTGGGTGTAATTGGCCAGATGGAAGGATTGGATGCTTTACTTTATAATTTAGGTTGATGATTTTTAATGTTTAATAAAAATCATTTAAAGTGCAGCTTTAAGTATTATCTATTCAATCTGCTCCATTTCCATTGCTGATGATACTTTAGAGGTTTTTCTTGTTTGACACCATTTCCCCCTGGGAGTAATTGAAGATTAGCCTACTCCATGTGTTTTGCAGTCCAATTCATTCATCTTAAACCATCAGTGATGAATAATTCTTTGACTGCAGGTTGCAGAAACAGACATTTAGGAGTGGGGTGACTGTGCTCGAAGGAACTCAGATAACAGTGTTTGGTCGCTGATTGGCTGAAATTGCGTGACAGAGCAGTGGGAGGCTGGCTTTAAAGGTGGCTACCAGGCCAACACTCTGCATGTGTGCTGGCCTGGCAGTGCCAGCCCGGGCTGCAGATGAATAACAGATGTTGGCTGACAGGCCGGGCCATTTGTCATTTAACTGTCTAAGCAAAATAGGCTGGAGGGTGTCACCATAAGTCAATGTCACGAGCTTGGACGGCAAGGAAGAGATCCAAACATTTCAATACTGTTTAACCCCTCTCAGCTTTGTAGCATTGTATAACAGTGTGACCTTTTGTGCGTTTGCGCTGCAGACAGCCGCTCTTCTTCTGTGATCCTGATAAACTGCTGGATGTCTCTTAGCTCAGAGGTGTCTCTAAACCTGAATTCACGGAGCTTTGACAAAAACTTGGCATGCATCTCTTTGGCCTGTACTCGGTTTAATGTTCGAGTTTCCTCTCCTGCCCAGTTTCTGTGAGCTTCTGAAATCCTGACAGCTAAATTGTGATATTAAAACAGATTTGTTTTAACGTCCGCTACGCCGGTCCCCTGTTCTCGCTGTCACTAGACTAAACGCTGCCAGTTATCTCGATTAATTTCTGGTGATGGTTTCTCAATTCTTCATATTTCTGTTATTACTTTCTGTCACCACCTGTGGAGAATAAACCGTCCCAGTCTTAAGAGTGCACTGATTTTTACCACGTTCTCAGGCCGCTGCTTTCACAACAGTGAGATTTACCACAGCCGTTTAAGCAACTGAAACGGAACCATAACTGTAAATCCTGATATTTTACTAGTGTGAAATGCATATGCAGTTAAATTAAATAGCATTATGTTCCATTCCTTCCCAGCCACCACCTTTAATAAACAGCTGAGCTGCCTGGAGGTAGTTTAGAGCCACAGCAAATGCCAAATTGACCATTAATAGTCAAATATAATAAAAAGCTCTATTGTCCCATGATGTACTGTATTTCGTTTTGGTTTAATAAATGTCAAAAAGCTAATAACATATCAAAGCTGTGAAAGGCATGCATCTCTGGGTGGTTCATTTCTTCATGTTGTCGAGGTACAGACTGTGTTCTGCGGCGAATGATGGCTGCTTTTATTACCAGACAACAGCACAACAACATCCCTCATGTTGACAGGTCTCCAAATTCTCCTCGGCACTCTGGAGGCTCAGCTCGGCCGTTTCTTCCAGAGCTAAACTCAAGGTCACCACCGCCGCTCGCGCTACAGCTCTCTCCCAGTTGTTTTGCAGTGCGCGACCAGAGTGGGATGCGCTTAACTACATTTGGATTCTGTCCTCTCTCTCACCCCTCCTCGTGGAAGGATCGCATGTTATTTTGTATTGCTGTCATAAAGCTGCCTGTGAATAACTGTGACACAATACCCACCGGGGAAAAAAAAAAAGCAACAAGACATCACGGAGAGGAGCCGTGATGCAAACAGTTGAAGCCCTGCGAGACGTTGGCCCTGCAGCAACACGGACCGAACCCTCTTAAAATCCTCATGAAACCTAACCTCCACTACATCAGTGAAAAATGAACAATATTATCGCTGCACAGACACCCGCCAAAAAGGATATTAATAGAATTCAATTGCAAAAGAGATTGGAGACAGATCTTGTTGTATGCATTTAATAAGAGGCAGCCTCTGTCCACAATGCCAGCTCTAATGTGGTGTTATGAGGAGGGATGTGTAGAAGCGGAAGAGAGGAAGGCATTCACAGTTCGAGCGCTGATTTGAAACTATTATCCAGGGTGACATACAATGAATAAGAGATACAAAGAATGAGTAAGAGAGAGAGGCAGCGAGGACACTGACAGAGCAAATGAGGGTTAAAAAAACTTTAATGAGAGAGGGAAAATGCGAGGGAGAGACAGACCTCAGCAGCACATCACAGCTGGGAATTGGTTGCTTCCTGAGGCTTTCAGTCTGAGGAAAATCTTTGAACCTCTTTTTAAAAACCTCTCAATTTCTTTTATTAAATTAGTCAAATTTCCACAAGAAAAAATGAATTCTGAACTTTGCAATAATAACAATGAGGGACAGGGGACACTGTGGGCAAAGCACAAAGCTACAAAGGATCAAGTTTGACGTTTTGTGTGCTCTTTGGTGCTGCTGTCTTACATCATTTTACATATAGACCAGAGGTCCCCAACCCCCGGGTCGCGGACCGGTACTGGTCCGTGGGTCATTTGGCACCGGGCCGCGCTTAAAGAATAAATAACTTACATTATTTCCGTTTTACTTATCTGAGTCTAAACAATGTTTTATTTTGAAAAATGGGCGGATTCTCTCCATTACATCCGTCTATGTCTCAGTCACGTGATGCATCAGTAATAAAATTAAACCCACAAGCTTCACTGGTTCCCGGGCCTGTCTAACGAAATCGGTTGGTTGACCTACATAACAATCGTTTAAATATTTGTGTGCTCAACAAGAGTAGAAAAGCGCCATATAAGAACTAGTTCATTTACCACTTATATTTAGCAACACCGGGGATAGCAGTGAGGCGGACCCAGCCGAGACAAGCTTAATTAAATGTGATCCATAAGTCGGATGAGTTTAGCTCTAAAACCCTCCTCAGCTCCCGTCCGCCCACTTCCATGCGTCGGCCGTTCATGCACAACTACACACACCAACAACGCCTGGAGATCGCTTTAGTGTCTATACAGTCATGTCTGGATTGGCTGCACTGGGAGAATCAGTTCATTTCACCGGAGACAATCATGGCAAGCGCTGGAGTCAGGCGTGAGCTAAAAACTCGCACTTACGAGCGAATATATGAGATTATAAAATTTGCGGAAGCAAATCCAGGAATGAAGCAGAAGCAATTGCAGCGAAGAATCTGATTTTATCCGACTTACATTTAAGACAAATTTTTTTTTTACAAGTCGCATGAGATCCCATGGGCCATTCCAATCCGACTTCGGCGATTTCTACTGTATTTGTTTTTGCGGTGTATCTTATTTTGAAGGCATGTTTGAGCGTTACCATGGTGACCAGAGAGCGTGGGCAGAGGATGTTATCCATGCTGTGACGTGATGTTACGATGACGCTGCTGACTGAGTTGCATACGAATACACAGTGGATTCACATTATTATACTTAGAAAATATCACACTTTTGATTACGGTCGTATCATTTATTTTGACGCATTTGTCTGCCACACCTCAAAGACCGGTTCGTGGAAATATTGTCTAACACAGTTTGAGGACCACTGATATAGACGACTTAACACGTGTCACACATCAAGTCCCTTTCCAAGTTTTTGTCTGGGACAAAGACCACTATGGATAGACCACGTCAGGGTCTTAATGTCGTCTGCACAGGCATGCAAACCAACCTAAATGGACAGGTGAACCTACAGTGTACCTGCAGACCAATAAGTTAGCCAGCAAACAGTGCAACCAAAAGGAAAGTTTGAGCTGAAGGCAGACAATTTCAAAGGTAGGATCTGAGCCCTTTAGGTCTTTAACCAAGTGTAAAGAGAGGTCCATTTGCCATGAGACAGCCTCTGTTTAAAAAAAACAAAAAACATTGATGTTTGAATCCATATACCAGCAAAAAGAGCTGTATGTATGGAGCTGTGGAAGGGAACAGAGGTTTCAGAAGGTTGCTGAACTGAAAGAGCATGCAGCTGCTGCAAAATGTGTTTTCTCAAGCTCAAAGTGATGGAGATGTAAAGCTTTATTTTTATGTGCAGTCAGTTTCATGCCAGAAGACTGTGTTAAAGGTAAACTAAGGTCTTTTTTTTAATGAAACTTCCCAGACAAGCACCAAGTCATCGTGCTCAGGCTAAGCAATACTTAATAGGCATACATGCAAATTAAGGATGTTTTACACTGCTTTTACATCAGGATTCATTCAGTTTTATGAAAATGACCATACTAGCAGTACCTGTTAAATACTGGAGAAACAAGTTGTTTTAAAGCTGTAGTTGGTCACCAGGTTTGCAAACATCTCAGGAGGGATTTTGGCCTACTCCTCTTTACAGAAACACTCCAGATCCTTTAGTTTTCTTGGCTGCCCACCACAAATATATGTCTGAGGCCTGGAGACTAGTTGTTCAGTTCAGCTTTGTTCTTTTGATCTTTTGAGTTAACTCAGTGTTCCAGTAACACTAGTTTAGTTCTTTAGTTCCAAGATCTATTTTGGTTCTTCAGAGTCAGTATCTACTTTTATTGAGTTTCCATGTTAGGACTCAGTAGCTTCAGTGTTTATGTTTAACCACACACACACACACATATATATATATATATATATATATATACAATTTTTAATTCCAATTTCTATTTTCTATGTTTTTTAATCTTAGTGTGGTCTTCTGCTGTTGTGTTGAACCATAACAAACTAAGGCATGCTCTTCTGCATGCCTTAGTTTGTTATGGTCCATCATCATGACCATAAAAGCAAACACACACCTTCAGGTGAATCCCCGCGGCCCATCATATCCAGAATACACTATAGTCAGAGAACATATCCTTACCCAAGTCTGCGAGCAGGTTGAGGGACTAAACAGAATTTGCATATAAATGAAGTTGGGAATTAGTATGCTCTTCTGCATGCCTTAGTCGTGTCTCGTGCCGAGAGGCAGAGACACAGGGTACAATTTTCCATCGTCCGTCACGCTTTCAGTATCTCAGTATCCGTGCAGGTGACGCGTGTTCTTTGGAACACTCTTGTTGTAACAAGTGGTTATCTGAGTTACTGTTGCTCTCCTTTCAGCTTGAAACAGTCTGGCCTTTCTCCTCTAACCTCTGAAAATTCCTTGTTGATGTCACCAAGAGAACTGCCTCTCACTGGGTAAGTCCTCTTTTTCAGACCGTTCTGTGTAAACCCAGAGATGGTTGTTTCAGAAAATACTTAGATCAGCCTGTCTGCCACCAACATCCCCAGTTTGAACTTCAGCAGGTCATCTTGACCATGTCTACATACCTAAATGCACTGAGTTGCTGTCATATGAGTGGCTGAGATTTGTGTTAACAAGCGGTTGAACAGATGTGCCTAATGGAGTAGCCAGTGAGTACAGCTTCTAAATGATCTGCTCGAATCTTGATCTCTGATTGTGTTTGACAGGTTGCTATGCATTTGCACCTTGCCTGTTTTCCTAGAGTACAGCTTGCTATTATTTCTGCCCACATTTTAAAAATTGTTTCCCTTGATTAAGCAGCTGTAATATCTATGAATCCTCCGAGCCCAATTTGGCATGCCGAATTGCTCTCACTCAACAATTGTTAAATGTAGTGTTTCTTTTTGTGCCATTGTGCTCTATTTAATTTAATCAGCACTCAGTTTGAGCATTGGGTTAATTATCATGTGTTGTAGAACTGAATCACTTGCTTTTCCCTCTCCTTGTCCTTAAGTTAGTCCAGTTCACTCTATCCACTCTTAAATGTTGAACTTTCCTCTCCGCACTGACTACAGAGAAGCCAGGCACAGCACAGCAGCTTCTACCGCTGCAGCCACTTTCTGCTCACCTTGCTTGTGCTTCCCGACTTTGATATTGGAAAAGTTGTGGCAGTCTGAGAAATGCGGAATCATGTGAACAAGCTCCACAGGCGTGAGGCAAGAAAGAGAGCTTGAGGGAAGAAAAGGTGAAACTAAAGCCATCATTATTTTCAACTTTGGGAAAATGGTGTGCAGAGGGGGCTCGCTCCTCTCTCTGCTGGCCTGAGATGATCCTCAGTAGGCAGGATTACAACAGGTTATGATATTTTTAGGGATTGCGAAGCAGTATGCTAAAACTGCCAGCGACAAACAGTAATAAAAAAAAAAAAAATCTTAAAGAATAATAGTCTGCCAGCCGAGAATAGCTCTTATATAGACACAGGGAGAGGAGGAGTGAGCTGCGGCATCCATCATCATGACCATAAAAGCAAACACACACCTTCAGGTGAATCCCCGCGGCCCATCATATCCAGAATACACTATAGTCAGAGAACATATCCTTACCCAAGTCTGCGAGCAGGTTGAGGGACTAAACAGAATTTGCATATAAATGAAGTTGGGAATTAGTATCAGTTTGTTCGTGAAGGGAAGCATTACTTGTCTGATGTATGGAGTAATAGCATGTTGAGGGCATGCCGGTGTATGTGCAAAGAAATCTCGCTGCACGCATTCACACCTTCAGTTTACTCCTCATTTATGTAGGTAGCATCTGTCTCACAGCCACTGAAGTACTATAAAATATGTTTAAGAAAAAGAATTCAAAAGATCTTTTTTTTTTAAAAGCAGAGATCTTTTAACCACAATTATTAATAATAACCAGCAAGTTCATGACTTTCATACCTATTTTCTCCAATATTAGCTTCTCTTCATTTGCTTCTTGCTAAATCCAGAATTAAATTTTCTTCTCACATATAAAATGCTGAATGGTTATGCCCCATGAGATCTTAAAGACCTCATAGTGCCGTATTATCCCAATACAGCACTTCACTTAGTGGGGTTAGGTTAATTGGTGATTCTAAATTGCCCATAGGTGTGGATGTGAGTGTGAATGGTTGTCTGGCTCTCTGTATTGGCCTTGAGACAGGCTGGTGACCTGTACAGGGTGTCCCCTGCCTTTCGCCCTATGAGAGCTGGGATAGGCTCCAGCCCCCCGCGACCCTGAAAAGGATAAGATGAAAAAGGATGGATGGGTAGGTGGACTCAGAGTGCAGTCTTATCTGTGGTTCCTAGAGTTTCCAGATGCAGAATGAGAGGTAGATCGTTCAGCTGGCAGGTTCCTCTCCTGTGGAACCAGCTCCCAGTTTGGGTTCAGGAGACAGACCCCCTTCCTTCAAACTTTCCTTTTCCATAAAGCTTATAGTTGGTGCTGCCATCTGCCCCAGCCAGTTGAGGCAAATGGCAAACCCCTCCCTAAGCCTGGGCTGTCCCACTATCACTTGCTCAGAGGGGATCATCTGATTGCAGGGTTCTCTGTCTGCTATTATAGGGTCATTATCTAACACTATAAAGCACCGTGACATGACTGTTGTTGTGAACTGGAGCTATATAAATAAAAGTGAAATTGAAAGCCCTTTTATAGTAACAAATACACAACATAAACGTCTCCCTTTTATTAGTTAACGTTTCAGCAGCAGCGTTTTCTTCTTCAGAGCCGCGGCAGAAAAAAATCTGATCTGTCACAAACTTTAGGTTACTTGCGTAACCCCGGTTCTCAGAGTAGCATGAGTGAGATGTCTCACTATGGGATGCGCCTCC
>JAVDPK010002198.1:170128-182907 GCA_034780415.1 Cichlasoma orientale
AGATAAATGCTTCTGAGGAATACGCAGGGAGGCGCATCCCATAGTGAGACATCGAAACGAATGCTAGGAATGAGAACAGTGTTTATTCATTTTACTGTAACATCTCATAGCAACCGACATTTAATATATTTTTACATGTTTCAGTGGAACACTGCTGATTTAAGATGCTGCCTCTGTTTATTATTGTCTGATGAAGGATGATGATGATGATGCAGGAAATGTCACATTTTTGTTGTCCATTAAAAAGGTTAAACCGGGGCTCTGCAGAGGGTCAGCTGTTGGCTGTTTTTATGTGTTTGTGTTTAGTTTCAGAACTAAAAATGTCCATCTGATTATTGACTTAAATCAATTCAAAGACCCAAGAGTCGCTTTCAAAAAGTGTTTATTGTAAATCCAGATTTTAAATCGTTTGTGTAGGTTCTCAGTCGTCTAGCTCATAGTCGTCTCTGGAGCTTGAAAAAGGGTGACTGGACTTCTTTTTGTTTCTTGAAGACGTTTCACTTCTCATCCGAAAGGCTCTTCAGTTCTCCGAGAACACCCGAAAGTCGAGGTGATGAGAGTTGAAACGTCTTCGAGAAACAAAAAGAAGTCCAGTCGCCCTTTTTCCAAGCTCCAGAGACTGGATATGTCACAGTGTTATTCACATCCAGTCAGTCTTTTCTCAGTGAGAATAAACAGTACTGTTACAAGTCAAAGAAACCGTCCTACCTCGGGGTGGTGCGGGATGCTGTGGGGGATTTCTTTGTCAGTACAACATCCGTAAACCTGACCATTCAGACCTCTGGCTGACATAAAGTTAACAGCTATACAAACACTTCCTGATGTAAAATACAGTGAAAAGTCAAAAATGTGCGCTGCCCTTTGCAGAAAGGGGAAGACGCTTTGCACACTTTGCAAAGCCATCGAGTTTTGAGTGAGTCAGACTTGGTATTCCGGGTCTGGCCCTCCCTCAGGCGGCATGCTTGGCACACTAATGGAATACAAAATATAATTTCTTTAAATTAACAGAAGTAAATTATTGAATTTGGATGTAGTTTTTTTCTGCTCTTGAAATGAATAGAATATGCAGTATACTTATGGTTTTGTAAAGGAAAGTACAACTTAGGTTAAACATGCAAAAAAAGACCACACAGAGAAACGTGTCTGCTTTAGTTCAGCTAAAAATCCTCACTTTTACCTGAACTATTAGAGCAGAAATCCGTGCAAAAAGGACAATTTAAAAAGTAATTTAATTGGGCAATGGAGAATCCAGCAATGTTATTTAATCAGGAGAGTTGGATAATAGAAGAGTAATTCAGCGAGATAGTAAGAACATAAGAAAAGTAATTAAACCGAATAATGGAAAAAAAAATAGGACACATTCAATAAATTATGAATTTTGTGAATTGATTAGATGTTAGCTCAAAGTAAATGAATTTTTCTTCTTGCTCGGAAGTTTGAGGTCTAATGTCTTACAATAATATGATCTATTTTTTTTATTGCACTGAACAAATGTGCTGCAGAATGTGGTTACTGACAGGCAGATTGTAGGTTAAGATTAATACATAATGGAAGATTTACATTGTGTCAAGACGCACCGAGCAAACACTGTATCATGCATTAAAAGGATAGGGCATGAATATGATGTTACACAAGTTAAATTTGAACATGTCTGCCACGTTCAGTGCAAACACAGCAGGGGGGGGGTTCGCCAGACTGCGTCCGGTTTGGTGTGTAAATGTTGCCTTTGTTTAAATTTCACTCTAAAGTAATGATGACGGGGATTTTTCAGGATTTAAGATTAAATCAACACTCATCTGTTTCAGCTGTGCGGTACATAAGCAGTGATGGATTTTTCCCTCCTGCTCGCAGGAAACTAATGAAATATGTGATGCCTTACAAATGCTTCCATTAAGTGCGACATCATCCTTTTTCTCCATTTCCCATGTGTCAGTAAGTGGTTTTCGGGCCTATGGGAGCCTTCCACAACTCTCATTAGAAACTCGGTTGTGACCCCGTCTTAAACATGTCATCTCGCGTCTCTGAGGAACCATGCATTACTTAAAGGGCTCATTGATTACCAGCAGAATCACTCGGCTTCTGACTGTCAGCCGGGCTGATGCATCCAGAGGGCCGTGGACATCCGCCGGCTCCGCCAGCCTCCCACGGTTCAATTCCCGCCACATCAGCGCGCCGGTCAATACCGCTTTCTATCGATAGGACACTGAGGAGAAAGGAATGGGTTTTCATCACCTGAACTGCCCGCTGGTACTGACAGCTGTCAGCATCTTCAAAGATAAAATCAGAAGTAGTAAATAATGACGGACTGTGCTGAAAACAGCAGAGGCCAGCCCGCAAAGATCTCAGACAGACACGTTTACCTTTAGCCAGGGGTATAATTACTCGCAGGTGATTGGCCCACTGAATCAGCCATTGATTCTCACTGATTGTGAGCAGGCCGACAACGGAGGAGTGCATCTCTCACTCTCAAGATGAGCAACTGTTTACGTGCCTAAAATCAACTCAACTAATTAAGACTGCGTTGTCTCCCCCTGCAAACAATCAGATCACTTCTCTTTGAAAAATTTAAGATTTTTAGTATGGAAGAGAGGCTGTGCAATTACAGTGTTGTGCCTCCCTTTAAATTCACTGAGTTCTGAGGTGCATCCATTAAATTAAAAAGCCTGACTTGCTATGAGGGGGTGGGGGGCTGTGTCTTGGTGTACAGACACACACTGCAACTGATTGAAGAAGAATGCCACTGATGGAAAATGCGCCAACTGCCGAAGGAAGAGAGCAGTAGATAAAGCAGGAGAGATAAATATCCCATCAGCCTCAGGCATGGGATTTAATTTTCCTCTATGAGCATTTCTACTTCAGCTTGGAAATTGATCGTTTATATTCCCACACCAGGTGGAAAAGTGGAAGGGCTCGCTCGCGTGCGCGCGGCGGTGTGTGTCTGAATTTTCGGTGTGTATGCGACTGGAGGAGAGAACGCGTGAGAGCATAACTAACCACACCGAGCCCAGAACAGCGATTCACGGCGGCGATACAGTTGTTACTCAGTTAAATGATTCAACAGTAACAGGATAAACAGAAAAACAAAACAAATATCAAACTGACAGTCTGCTGGGGGAAAACCAACAGAAGCTGACAGGCAGATTAACGCAGTCCCACGGCCTGTTTAGCTCCCAAGAATAACATGATCATATTAATCACACCTATTGATTGATAGCCACTCTGCTAGCTGACATCTTTATCATGCATCACCCACTGCGCGGTATACACGCGCGCGCCGTCCCTCCAGCTGCAGTCATGTTTCATCACGGTTTATCCAGCGTCAGCCTGCTCGTCACCCATCCTGGCATTCTGTAACACGTTACGCAGCTTTTATGTGCATTATTGCAGATATGCAGCACATACAGCGTGTTCAGTCATGTCCTTGTCAGCTTGTTTCTCATAAATAGACATCAGCGCTTGTGTGGGCTCCGTGTTACGCCACTGTTGAAAACAATCTCTTCAGCCACGCACGGTGACATTAAGATCACTTGACAACAACACACAAATACTCCCACGAGGCAGAACATGAAAACACATTTGCATTGACTCGACTCCTCGGCTGTAATACCTTTCAAAGCTTTAGGGCCCTGCTGGGAGGCAGAAGTGCACAGTGTAGGTTTGAGATAATGACCTTGTTTATACTTCGGCTTAAAACTGTTTTACTGGAGTGGTTGGGAAAATAATTCCCGTTTTGAACACCAAGAACAGCGTGTTAAAATAGTAGTTACTGCACTTAAAAACAGGCCAGTGCAACTTACGCAGATGTCGCCTTTTATATTTTTAGTCATGGTTTTCAGAGTGGGGTCCGGGGACACCAAATGGTCTATAACCCGTAGATGAAGGGTCCACAAAATTTTACTGCAAATCTACAGATGAGAACCATTTATCAGTGTTTCCCAAACATAGACTTAGCATGCATGATCCATTTACTAGGGGACAGTCCCTTTGCTATGTTATTGAAAGTTCAGTTACTGTTAACCAGCTACCCCTGGGCCGTCCTGCTTTCATGTTTCCTGACCAACAAGCTGACTAGCTCACTGAATCTTGTCCCGCGGTTCAGTCGTCTTCACTGTCTTGGACTGCAGCTGTGAACAATGGTCCCTGCTCTGATCTCCCACCAGCTAGAGGGGCCACTGTAACCAGAAGCTGCTGCAGGTGGGGAAGTGGTTCACGTACCACCCTAAGGGTCGGCTCTCGCAGAACAGAGCAAAGATTACTGTTCCCAACTACAGCTCAAGACAACGGAGTTGTTAAATAATAAGTTTGCTGTCATAGGATGAGAGGCAGGGTACGCCTAGACGGGTCACCTGTTTCCTGTAGGGCTAATGGTAATCTTTTTTCATGTATTACCCTCAGGTTATGTTTTCACCCCTGTTTGTTTGTCTGTTAGCAACAAGTCAAAGTTTTGAACCAAAGTTGATGGAAATTTGTGGAAATATTCTTTAGGGGCCCAAGAACACATGATTTCATTTTCAAAGTCACCAAAAATTTTCAGATATTTAAAAAAATCCCAATCTCATCATTGATGAAATTTAAAAATTCATATCTCAGTGATTTTTTTCAACTATTGCGATGAAATTTGGTACTCGGGTATAAACAATTACTGTTGATGATTCATTGTCTTTTTCAATTTTAAATTAAAATACAATAATACAAAGTGAACCACAAACACTACACAAAAATCACATACAAGTATACAATTCATATCTCAGCAAATTAAAATTTTTTAGAGGATGCTATTAGGGTACAAAAACTGTATAAAATATGTCCAGACTATATATTATCTGTTCATACCGATGTAATTTTTAAAATAAAAATATCAAACAATATTTTACCATTAAAACCATTAAAAGCCAGTTCAACAAATTTCTAGTCTTTGTGATCTAGTAATTTATGATGGAGTATGACGGCATCGGGTGGTGTCTGTTGCAGCGTTGTATCTGCACAAATTTGGGGTGGGTGAGGTGGGTGAGCCGATTAACTGGATTGAAAATCAGTGTCAACAAATCTTATAGATTTATGATTTATAAATCCAAATTTGAAATTTTTGGTTCAGCTCATTGTCATTATGTACAGAGGAGCTCAGGAGAGAGTGTCTGTAAAACATGGTGGAGGCTCTGTCATGCTTTGGGGCATTTCATGCATTTCAGCCCCCGAGTGTTGGGAATCTTGTCAAAGTTGATAGACTTGAATGCAGAAAACTATCAGATTTAGACTCACCATGCAATATCATCTGGAAAGCAACGGCATCGTTTGTCACCGCGGCGGTGATCCCAAACACCCTCCCAGTGCAGTAAAAGCATACCTGGATAGATAAACTGAGTGAAACACTATTAGTCACGGAGTGGCATGGGATCATCTTGACAGAGAATGGGGGGGAAAGGCAGCCAACATCCAAAAAAGAGCTTTGGGATGTCTTTCAAAAAGCTTGGAGAACTATAGAACTGAAGCCTGCTTAAAGAAATTACAAGAACACTGACTAAGAGAGTTCAGGATGTGTCGAAGGATAAAGGTGGTCACACCAAAAATTGACTTTGAAGCTTATATAAATATAAGGAAATGAGGTGGGGCTCAAGACTTTTGCACAATACTGAAAGTTAAAATGATGTCATCCTAATTTATTTAATTCTATCAGCAGCTTGTTAGCACAGGCATTTTGGTTTGATCTGCAATTATGATTGCATTATAATCTTTGGAGCGTACCACATGAGACGCCCTTTGATCCGAGGCAGCCACATTTGCTGTCGTGTTTCAGTCTGTCCACACAGTCAGGGACTCGCATGAGAGGCTGTTCTCGGTTATATACTGTGAGAAAGTATTTCTGGTATTATTTATTAATTTATTTAAACAAGCAAGTGTCCTTTCGCACACAAACGTGCATGCGCACACATGCGCGCTTTGCTGCCCCCGCCGCTGCCACAAATAGACTCCCAACACTGATTTAATTCAACAAAACAAGCATATTGTGTCCTTTAGTCCCCAGCATGTTTTCTTTGGGCCAATATAAACTCTGATATGATTGTAACGCTTGGCTTACCAGTGACATCTAAGAGTGAAACTGATAGGAATATGCATAATCAGAGTCAGGATTATAAGGGGTTTCCTGGAAACTTTCCTCCCTGGCTCTACAACATTCAGAGAATCGCTTTTCTAATGTTGTTTGTAGAAGCAAATGCTAAAAAGATGCAGAACTGTAATAGAAGGGAGAAATATCCGTGTAAACACATGCTAAGAAAATAAAAATAAAAAGATGCATCACTACATAAGCAGGAGTTTTAAATGAAAAGTGGGCATGCACTGAATATTAATATATCCTGTATAAAAGGTTTCCCAAATGTTACACAATATATAATTAGAACACACGGTATAGCGTGTGAACAAGCTGGAGTTAGACTTTAGCCAGCATGAATGCTTGTAGATCTACAGTGTGCAGTTGGTTGTATATGGGAAAAAATATAATTATATTTTGTGACTTTACAGCAGCGCTGTAGTCTCAAGCAGCTTTAACTCTGAATATCACACCATGCTAATGAATAAGATATTAATAGAAGCAGGAGCGTGTCCCCTTGAACAGCAACGGGCAAGAGAAACGAGAGTCGCCACTGATCTGGATTTGGAGGAAAAAGATTAAAAAAACATCTTAAAAAAAAAAAAGCAGTGTAATTCATCTTCTGAATCTTCTGATTGCGATTCAAGTGATGCCCTTGGTGCTGGCTCCCACGAGAGAGGCTCTGGGGGAGCTGGGCTAATCAGATCGCTTCGTTCTAAATTAGACCTCCAGGGAATAAAGTGCCCAAACAAACTGAAACATTAAGTGTGTTTCTCCGAACACAGAGCGACAAGAAAGATTTCCCCTACAGTGCTGCTGAGATTGGACTACCTCTTCTCCAGCTAGGTTCTCTCTTATCTCATCCTGGAAATGTTTTCGGTACATTTTTGTCCCCCCTGTAACCTGCTTCTTGTTTTCTTACTCCTTAAAACACAGTGTTGTCTTGTCAGGCACAAACAGAGCAGGTTCCCACAGCTCCGGAGGTCCGACAGCAACAGCAGACTGTCCAATCAGCTGTCACTCTGTGCCATATACAAACAGGGAGGTAGCTTTCCTCCCTGCCACTGAGCACAGAGGCAGCCAGCAGTGCTGCGATCTCGCATCCCAATTTAGGCAAAAAGGTGTAATTAGCTGCTACAAATTGCAGGATCCCATTTCTAATTATGTATGAATTTTTGCCTCTAAAAAAGGCTTACAATATTAAAGAACAAACTTGCTGTTGTGATGAATATATTAATGATGTCCAGAAGTTACTTGTTAGAATTTATGCAGAACTTGACTAAATAGCTTTGCTGTGTTAGTCGCAGGGGATTCTGGACAAGATGCAGTCTGAATGAGATGAGGAGAGAATGGTGGGACTGTGCAGCGCCAGTGATCGGCACAGACAGGATAAACTAACACTCATGATCTGCATTATCTAACGTGCATAAGTCAAACATAACCTTTGGAACGGAACTTAATCTGTTGATTTTTTTCTGTACTTTCACTACCGTCGCTCTTCTAATGCATGCGGAAACTGCTAATTATGTGCCGGGTTACTTAAGCGAGAGCATCACTCAAATATCGTCGTGAGCAGCAATATATAAGCTTGTAATGGCTTTCTGAAACATCCTGTTTCAAATACCTCTCACGGCCTTGAGTCCTCTCTAAGTAGTGGGCAGAAGAAAGAAAGCAGACATCATTCACAGTCAAACACAGTCCTCGTGTAGACGTTCCGGTCTTTATTGTGCCTTCAGTTAATGCAGGTTTCTTCCTGCCTTGGTAAAATATTTGGCCCGGTGCTGCCAGTTAAACTACAATTATTATATTAACCCTTCAAAGTTCCCTCAGCATAAAACACTGCCGGTGTGGCAAAGCTGCTGCTTAAGAGACGTGCACAAACTGTCTTTGGGTGATGGTGCTGTGACACCCTGGGTCATAGCAGTAGTGAGATGGGTGGACAGGTGAGGAACTTGTGATATGTGCCACCACTTTCCTTCCTGTCTGCTTAGGTCACCCTTTACCTGTCAGAATCCAGTGTTGCTGCTACTGGTATTGATGCAAAAGGGCACATACAGTGTAACTGTGACACCAACAGATTCTGATAAAACAGCCGTATTTGGTTCCTGCTGAGAACACCTTGAGTTTTATATAATCACAGTATCGTGTTTTTCAAGGTAGGCAACGAGCCTGATGTATGATTTGTATTGCATTTACAAAATAATAAGATTTTCACAAATCGTATGTAATATAATTTCAGTGTCATAGTTTCATAACTTTTAACAGTGAAATGCTCGAGCTGAACTGGTTAAACGCACTGACCATAAAGCATCATGTGGCACAGGGCCTAAAGCCCATTGGATGGCTTTGTTCTGCTATTCCTGCTGTGGGTAATCAGAATTATTACACAAAAGTGATCATCTGTGCACATTTAAATTCCTTCTGGATCCCAAGTTGTTTTGATCAAAAAGAAGTAATTTTTTTTTTTAGCTCCGCTGTTGACGACAGATCACAGCCAGCGGAGCTGATCCGATACTGAGCTGCTACATTCACGAATCCGCCGTCATTTATATTTGAAATCTTCTGAAATTTGGCACAAATACTCTTTGGGTAAGGCTCTACAAAATAGGAGAGACTAATTTTTGAATTTTGACATTTCTGATTTTATTTTATTTTTTTAAGAATTTTCAAAATTTTCCAGAAATACTGCACATTGATGTTTCTGTGATGTTAATCACTACTCCTGCATTATTCGTAGGCCGAATAAAACTTGGTATGAGTATTTAATGTGCAAAGTTCTACAAAATGATGCAGAATTTTTTTTATCTTCAAATTTTTAAAATCTTTACAAATGTTTGAAATTTTAAAGATAAACAGTAAATTCATGTTGAACTTCAATGACTCCTTTATTTATTCACTGAATCTTTTGAAACTTTCCCAGTATTAACTGGGGAAATCTGTGCAAAATGGTTCAGTTGAATTTCTGATCTTTGACTTTTTTTTTTTTATGAATTTTTGAAATTTTTTAAGAAACACTTAAGATTTGATGCTTAAATTCAATCACTTATTTATTGTCTTATTCTTCTGAAACTTGTCATGAATATTGAATGGGCAATGATCAACAAAATATTGAAGGCACATTTTTAATTTTTAGATTTTTCACAAATGGTCAAAATGTTTAAGAAATTATGGCAAGAAAGCATGAAGGTGGAAACATGTTTAGTGGCCGTTTTTCAGCTAAGAGGACAGGATGACTTCACTGCATCGATGGGCCGATGGACGGGGCCATGTACCGTAAAATCTTGGACGAGAACCTCCTTCCCACAGCCAGAACGCTGAAGATGGGTCATGGATGGATCTTCCAGCATGACAATGACCCGCAACATACCGCCAAGGCAACAAAGGAGCAGCGTTTCTGTAAAGAGGAGTGGGCCAACATTCCTCCTGAGATGTGTACAAACCTGGTGACCAACTACAGGAAATGCCTCACTGCTGTGCTTGGCAACAAGGGTTTCTCCACCAAGTACTAAGTCGTGTTTTGCTTGGGGATCAAATACTTATTTCACTCAGTTACCTGCAGATCAATTGTTTATTTCTTTATAAGTGAGAAAACCTATAAATTCAAATTCAGCATGCTATCAAAAAATGATTCCCCCCCCATGTATGTGGCCGGTGAACAATAAATTTGACATCTCTGCTGTCTACTGTTATAGGAAACTGACCTTGGATCACCTTTTAATGATGCACTTACATCTGTAGTCTGTAGTCACGGTATGCCACTGCAGTGAACTTGTGAAACTATAGATGTGCTCTGAGCCCTACTACAGAGTCGAATGCCCTTGCTGCCACAGATATACATCAAGAACTTTAATTGTAGAAATGTGTGTTCTAGATTTTATATGTACATGAATTCTGTTTGCTGCACGTGGCATCGCTGAAGGAGAGATTTTTACACCTGTTTTGTTGGGAAAATTTCATGAGATACAATTATTTTATTTCCGGTACATTAATCAAATGAGAAAAACATCCTCATAACTGAAGTATTTCTCATGAGTAAAATATGAAATACTATAATGAGTAAAGTCTATCAGGCACAGACTCACACTGGCTCCTTCCAGGCTCTTGCAGTGGTCAGAAGCATTTCCCCTGACAGTTCCCATTTTTCACCTACTCTTTTTGAGCTCATCATCTGTGACAGCAGTAATTCTTGGCTGTTTGACAGATTTACTTCCTGATTCATCTCTGCAGTAAAGACATCAGGAGATGCTATGAGCTTGTTAGCTGGTGAGTCATTATTTACTTCATCTGTGGCAGCGAAACACGTCACAGAAGCCTTTAGAAACTCCTGCTGGCTAAATTGGACTAACACTGTTAGTTATGACTAACTCTTAATCTTCCAATAAAGTGGCTGAAGATGGCTGCTCAGCATCTCAACATTAAAGGGACAAGAAGTTACTTTTGGCTGCTCCCTTATCACAAGGGGTTGCCACAGCGGGTAGTGCCACATGTTTGATTTGGGTTTGAGTTTTAAGCCAGATGCCTTTCCTGACGCAACATGAAAGGGGATTTGTGTCTCCGGCTGGAAATGAACCAGCTTCAGACATCTAATAATGCAACACTATCTGTAAAAGATGCAGTGTTCCAAATGTATACTGGATGTAGTAGATCACCCTTTTTTTAAAACACAGTTTCCAAAAGAAAATTATTTTTTTTCTAGCCATAAAGTATCTGATTTCTGGCATTTGCATGTGTTTTGACACTCGGGGCAGGGGCAGGAAAACAAGCTGTAAGACTGACATATTGTCAGCTTCTAAATAAGTTGTGTTCAATATTTGCCCTTTATGTAGCCACAGACAGTATAAATGATGGCCGTCACTCACTGGTTTTGCACTGTGCAGTTTGAAGCTCCAGCTTTAGCGTTGAAGTGTTGCAGAATATTTTGCGGCCGTTTCTGTGGTGTGCTGATTTTGAAGCGCTGTTTAAAATCTGCATCAGTGCCAGTTTTTGTTAATTTAAGCCAATTTGAGAAAAAGTTACTGGGAACTAAATAACCAACTATACATATACACTTCCACTGTTGAACGTGCAGTGCAGGATGAACTGGAGATGATGAGCTCAGCCCCTTCAGATGACCTTCAGCTCTAAAACCAGTGCAAAATGGTCACTACAGAAGCAGGTGCTGGTGGAAGTCATCAGCATTCACAAACTTAGTCCAATTTTTTTTTTTTCCCCAGCTCAGTGTTCTTAGAAAATTAGAAAGAATCCAGGGAAGATGCATTTGTGTGATGAAGTCTTAGATAGCTATCAAACTGCTGACTGTAATACTGCTAGGTGTAGTAACTGGAGAGCTACTGATGCTAATGCATTCTATTGTTTCTAAATTTACTGTGTTAGTGGAGGTGCCGTGCTAAGGACATTTGAATTATAAAGTTTTTGTTGTGTACGCTTTTTACGCGTTTTCTGCAAACCCATTAGTGGAAGGAAACGATGCTCTGGGACACATTGAATGCATGATATGTAAGTGTGACTCTTCTGATTTATACGCACAAGGAATTATCGCTCCACCGATCTAACAGTTCACCATCACTCAATAAGCAAGTGAGCTTTTTCTGGCTAGAACCCTGCTAGTGTATTTAGAAACAAATCTTTGGTTTTCATTTAAGACTAAGGGTGGGAATTAAGAACCATTTCTACTTAATCAGTTTTAAATTATACAGTCCTTTTTAGTCTCCGAGCTTATCGGTGCCTTTTAGCAATGTGTGTGTTTTCTGACAGTTAAACACCAGAAAACAAGTGCTATTGGACTCAAAGCACTTGAGCTTTTGCATGCTTGAGTCCCGTGCAAACCTTTTTCTTTGTTTCTGTACTGTGTTCAGGTAATAAAGGTCTGTCCTGATGGTGAAACTCTGTGTTGTCCTGCTATGTTTTTCACAGAGATAATCAGGGAGGTGTTAAATCATTAGTATGCAAAAGCAATAATTGTAAATGGTAAATCTTATTAATTTCCATCCCTACTTAAGACAAGATCCTAACAGGATCAGCACTCCCTGTGCTGCTTTCTAATCACTAAAGCACACTGGTGCAAACCTCCCGGTCCTGAAGCTCTACAGCCATCAACCACTGAGTTTCTGTGTAGAGTGGAGGTCAGGACTGTGCCTCGCAGGTTACAGGCTTAAACATTTGGGAAATTGGCCTTGCTGCTCCATGCATAATTTAAATCAGGATTGGTGCGAGAACAGATATAGTCAGGAAGATGAAAAGGTCTGGCAGCTCACACGTAGCCTGGCTCAGAAAAAAAATGTCCATAATCTCAATGCTAACAGTGGTTGTCAGAGATGGCTTGAGCACCTTGATCTTCATAATGCTTGTTTTTTTTTTTTTTTTTTTTTTTTCTTCCCCCTGGAATCAGTTTCTGAAATGCTCTTTCCCTCAAGTATTGGAGAGAAACAGGTTTGATATGATAATTCTGCTGTTCAGCTCTCCACTCTGCCATATGCCTGACCTCTCTGTGGGGAGAGGAATGCAGCTGGCTCTTCTCACTATTAATCAGCCTGATGGGGGAGGTGGAGGGTGGTGGTTGTGGTGATGGGGCTAGGATGGGGAGGTACTAGCTGTATCCGGATGCTGGCCAAAGTTTCATTACACACACACACACACACACACACACACACACACACACACACACACACACACACACACACACACACACACA
>JAVDPK010002198.1:183007-199387 GCA_034780415.1 Cichlasoma orientale
GTATCCGGATGCTGGCCAAAGTTTCATTACACACACACACACACACACACACACACACACACACACACACACACGCACACCCACCCACCTACTACATGTGTGAAGACAGCTGGTTCAGCATTCTCCTGTTCTCTTCTACATCTTTTGCTTCTTGTCTCCTTCGACCCTTTCCCTGCTCATCTGTTCTCTCCTCCTTTCTTCTTACATTTAAAAGTCTCTAACATCAATCACCCCTCAGCCCAAATACACTGAGCACAGAGAGCAGAAGCGAAGGCCCCAGCAGGGCAAATCTACTGAGTGGACAAAATATGAGGATATCAGGAGCAGGTACTGTCTCCATCTATCAGCCTGCTCAGGTGAATCCAGGTGAAAGCTCTGATCCCTGATTGATTTACCTGTTAAATCCACTTGAGCCATGAAAGAGAGATGGAGATGAAGGAGTGTAGACAGTCTAAAGGCGGTGGCATAAACCTCGAGGAACCTGAGGTATAGGTTGTGGAGAAATGGCTCAGACATATCGGGCAATAAAAACAGAATCTGTAAATGCAGAGGAGTTAAATGTATGGAGACTAGAAAATTAAAATGAATCAAAACCTGCAAAAATGCCATTTTAATTTATTTCACTGCTTATTTGCATGTTTATTTATGCGAGGATGCACAGATTTACTGATTAAAAGTAGCTCAATGTATGCAGTTCTTCTGCAAACGGTTAGACTCAGCTTCAGAGCTGAAAATGGTGAAGAATACCCTTTGAGACAGTCATGTTGAAATACCACACAAGTCCCCAAAGGTCTCACCTCTTTGTTGCTAACAGCTGTACACACTACAGCACAGCAATCAGACTAAGTATTCTATTCTCTGCAGTAATATCCACACACAATTTGTATTTATCCTGCAATTGCAGGCGCCACAGAACAAGTCGTACAAAAGGTTGTTTCTGTAAAAACCGAAAAGCACTTCTGATGAAGAATAAACCCCCTTTGTATCTACTAAATAGGCACATTTTTGGGTACTGAGAAAGCACAAAAAAATTCTTACCAAAAGTCAGGATTAATGCTTCATAATAAATGTTTTTGGGTTTTTTTTAAGTATTTTTCAGTTCTCCAAGATGAAAGATTTTGAAGGGTAAGTGGTTGGTTTGCTAAATCTAGTTAACCCTCCCACCAGCAGAGCAGCTTTATTGAGCCTTTTTATGAAACTTTCAGGGATTATTGCGAGGCTTGTTTATAGCTCCTCCAAAAAATAATGCTTTACGTTTACTATGGAGATGCACGATAATTAGCTACCTCTACTGTACTTTCTGAAAAGCGTAATGCCCTGTGACATCTATGCTGGAGATCCTGCAGCTCATGCTTAAATACCATGTTCAAGCTGTACAGACCATAACTGCAAACTGCTCGAGGAAAATAAATGCTCAGCCTCTTACTTGTAATTGCAGGCTGTAGATGGAGGATACTCTGAAACCTGGCAACAGCTGCAATATAAGATATTGCTGCATCACTCACAGTTGCATCTAAAGCTATTTAGATCTGAGCTATATATACAGTTTGTCTCACGTTTAAATGAACTGCTACAGATATGCAACAAGATTTAAATGGTAAATTTGGGTCAATTTGTCTAGCACAGCTGTAATACTAATAAACAGGGTAATGAAATTATTGATAACTTGGAGAACTATCTGTGAATTATCTCCCGTTTGGTCATAGTGTGAACAAAGACTCCACACCTCCAGAAAAGGCTTGTTTGTGCACGACGTTATTACGACCTACATTACAAAGTAAGGCCGTCTCTAATGTTGTGTGACTAATTGGATGTTCAATGTAAGCTTGTGGTCATGACCTTTGGGTGAGGGGAACTCTGGAAATCCAGAGAACGGAGCTTTTTTTTCCAAAGAGGCGTTTAATGTTGTAAAACTCAACCTAAATTATCAACTTTTCTTGCTTTAGTCACGTAGTTTTGATGGCTAAATCTAACCAGACTGTGAGAGGATAAAGAAGGTAAACATTTACTGAAAGTGATACTTAAAAGTGGTCCGAGACGAGACGTGAACGCCAATGTCCAACTCAAATATGACTTGTTTCCTGATGTGTGCTTTTTTTGGTTTATTGAAGTTTAAACGCATCTCTGCATCATCTGTTCTGCATCAGAACAGATGAGGGAAATAACTGCTGGAGCCTTGCAGTGGGCATGCCCCGAGTTAAACTTTTCTCAAGCAACTGAAGCAACTACCAGTGAGGGTGAAGTAAAATGCTAACAGTGCTGTAATTACATTACAGGTTTACCAACGCAACCAGAGTCTGGCCTCAAGTGACCGACTGTCAGCAACAAAGTGATGCACAAGTAAATATCACTGAAGTTCAATATTTTCTTAACCCGTCAATGTTCCCAAACCTCGTCCCTGTGCTGACTGTGACGGTGCTTTCTTTACTGGATACATTGGACCAACCTTTATGAAAGGAGAGGAGATGATGCCGTGCCACAATTCACGCTTGTTTAGGTTAATTTTCCATCCACAGTATCATCAGTTGTTACCACAGTCTAAATATCTGAGTAACAGGTGAGCCCTCTGCTTAGCTGTAGAGACGTTATCTATATAGAAGAATATGAAATAAAGAATAGCAGGGATGTTAGTACAGAGGAAATGAGCCTCATGGCTCTCTGCCACCCATAAACAGTCTGAAGTATCGACCTAGTCACCATGATGTCACCCATGGGTTAGTGACGTCCTGTTAAGATGCCTCCAGCTGAGTGTTTTTGCTCTCTATCTTGGTGTTTTGAAACTAGAGGTGCAGTTTGAGTACTCGTGCTTGTTTAGGAAGGTTCCTACCCAAGTGAAGGGATCCGGAGGTGTTTGCATGGCAGCCATAATAAGGACCGTTTGAATTCTCTAAATATTAAAGGAAAGGCGCTTCGGTTCTTCCTTTATTTCATACATTGGACCATCCTTTATGAAAGGAGAGGCGAGAAAATGCTGTGCCACAATTAATAGTGATGCACCGCTCACAAAAATCAAATCACGTAAATGTTAGTGAATAGTGCATTTTATGACATTTTCATGCCATTTATTCACTATGGCCTGAAACTAGTGATTTAGGCCAGAAAGTCAGGAAAGTGTTTAGTGAGGTTACAGAGCAAGTGCGGTGAGGGCCATTTTCCCAAACTCTTCTATACAACCAGAGGTCTCGCCTGCTGCTGCTGGCCATAAAAAACTAAACAATTTTAAGGCACTTTCCCCTTGACTTTTCAGTACTGTTCAGACCAGAATGCATACAGTAATACAGTCTTTTGTAATGTCTACAATGCCACCTCATTACCTCCCTCTTCCTCCCATCATAATTAAAATGATCGCTAGAGGGCGATGTCAGTGAAATAACCATTAACCATAGTCAGTATAAAAGACCTGCCTACCTGTTGGCTTGTGGAGTCACGTTAAGAAGTCTCAAGCTGAGCATTTGCATCACCTGCATCACCATCAACATGCTGGTGTTTTGAAATCGCGTGCTCATTTGACATACTGTGTTTTTAATTAGAGACCAAGGGGATCATTTTTTGTCATTTCTTAAATTTTAACAAAAAAATATTGCATGTTCTCTTGCTGCATTTTCAGTTTTATTTGCAGCCACACAAACCTCACGGCTCAGTATTGTGCCTCCCCACTTCAGTCCATTGCTGACAGTGTCAAAGTATCAAAATGGATTGAGCCAACGCCACATCATCTTTCAGGCAGACTGGCAGAAAAATAGGAGAAAAGAGAGAGAGAGTGCTTTGGGATGTGTTCCACAGGCTTTAAAAAAAAAAAACCCTCCCCTGTGTTTTACCATGAAAATATTTGCTTTGGGAAGGTGGCTTTTAACAGGAGGACACGGCATCAGCCTCGGGGTACAGCATGATGGAAAACAGATGGCCTGCTCGATTTGTGCCTCGCGGTTGTTGGTGTGGAGTTACTGGAGCTGTAATGGAATATGATAGGAGATGATAGGAGTTCTAGATAGGTGTTGAGGACAGATGAATGGTGAGACGTTTACTCCTTGCTGTGTTATTTGTTCCTAAAAAATCTTTCCTCGTGTATTTTTTGTTTTTGTTGTACTTTTTTTTTTTATTATTATCTGTTTAATCAGGGAGATTTTGATTAAAGCCCCCAAAATTTATTTCCTCGACTTCTTAATGTGAATGATAAAATCAAACATATAAGATCAGGTTTCTCACTCATTTTAAGTTAATGAAGCCATGTGCTTTAGCAGTATTTGAATAATAATAATAAATGGTGGCAGCTAGTTTGGTTTATGTTAACAGCCCCCCCCCCCCCCAAAAAAAACAGCCATGAAAGGATTAAGAAATTACAGCCACCACCTGCTTTATTTTTATTAAAAAATTATATTGTTTCTTTGTTTTCAGTACATAAATTTATTGCCTAAGCTAAAAAAAAAAAAAAGCTACGGCCCCTAGATAAGTATTTGCACTCATGGCCACTTTATTAGGTACACCTTGCTAGTACTGGGCTGGACCCTCTTTTGCCTTCAGAACTCCCGTAATTCTTTGTTTCCTTAACTCAACAAGGTGCTGAAACATTCCTCACAGATTTTGATCCGTGTTTTTGCTGCGGATTTGTCGGCTGCACATCCACGATGTGAATCACCTGTTCTACCACATCCCAAAGGTGCTCTGTTGGACTGAGCTCTGTGTCATTGTCATGTTTGTTGACTGGAAGCAGCCATCAGAAGATGGGTCCACTGTGGTCATAAAGGGATGGACAGGACCCGCAACAATAATCAGGTAGGCTGTGGCATTTAAACGATGCTCAGTTTGGTACTAAGGGGCGCCAAGAAATTGTCCCTCACATCATTACACCGCTACCAGCAGCCTGAAGCGTTGATACAAATGTCGTCCCGTTGTTTACACCAAATTCTGACCCTACTGTCAGAAGAAATCGACACTCATCAGACCAGACGATGCTTTTCCAGTCCAATTTTGGTGAGCCTGTGTGAATTGTAGCCTCAGTTTCCTGTTCTTAGATGACAGGAGCGGCAGCTATTGTGGTCTTCTGCTGTAGCCCGTTAGCTTCAAGGTTCGACATAGAGATGCTCTTCTGCACACTTTGGCTGCCTTCTTAGCAGCTGGTAGTAGTCTAGCCATCCTCCTCTGACCTCTGGCATTTTCTCTTTTTCAGACCATTCTCTGTAAACCCCAGAGATGGTTGTGTGGGAGAATCCCAGTAGATCAGCATTCCTGAAATACTCAAACTGGCCCGGCTGGCACCAACGACGATGCCAGTTCAAAGTCACCTTATCTTTCTTCCCCATTTTGATGCTTGGTTTGAACTTCAGCAGGCTGATTGGCTGATTAGATATCTGTATTAACAAGCAGTTGAACAGGTGTCCGGAGTCTATAATACATGAAGGCCGGTTCCCAGTGAATACCAACTAGTATTCATGCTTGAAATGCCCATCCCCATCCACCCACTGCTAACTACATTCAAATCTGATCAACCCACTGCACAGCCAGTCCAATAGCTTCAGTTTTTGGGGAGTTTAACACATTTTTTTGCAGAAAGTTATCATATATACTGATTCCTCAGAGGCGCTCCAGTGGTATTTAATTTTTCTTCCAGTTTCTGAGGTCTAATTAGCTAGCCATGAGCTAACTAATAACATAACCTTCAACCAAAGAGTTCCTGTTTTTCTGTGTTTGTGAGAAAGCTCTGCCTCTGACTGATGCCACAACTCACCAAGATCTCAGTTTTTTTTTCTTACTCCAGTTACTTTTTTTCTCTCACATCACTAGATTCATAAAGCCCAGAGAAATGCAATATTTTTGCAGAAGTTGAAACCTTTTCAGCTCAGCCTGATGCATCACCTGCTCGGAATGCAGCACTCCAAGTGAATTTGAGTCTAATCATGCCCACTACCGTCTTTTCATTGACTTTGCAGGCAAACACCCGTCCCATAAAATTTGTATTATGTTCTGTCTGAGAACGCCTGAACTCATTTTCCATGGGAAGATTGTTTGACCAGCTGGATGGCATTGTGCACTGTGTGTTGCCCTTGTAGCAGACTTTCAGAGGCCACATAAACGGCTCCGGTGTCTTTGATGCCAGATCACCTCCGTGAATGTCGTCTCTTAAAGGTGGTGCGTGGCTGCGAAGAAGTCCAGGAGAAACACGAACCCAGGTGTCTGGGCGTAGTTAGGATTCCTCTCAGGAAATGTGATGTGAAATATTAACATTGTTTTTAGCCCTAATTCACTGATGCTTCTAAGAAGGTTAGAGGTGAAGTTTAAAAAGCACTTTGAACAGGAACAGGAAGAAAAATGGAAGGCAGCGGCTTACAGTAGAACACCGTGAATATGAGAGGTCGCATTTAATGAAATTTGTTTTCAAGCTGTTTCCCACTCTTCAGTTAATAAATTTCTATCCGTATCACTTACCTGCTGCACCTCCGTGGGTGCCGTCTTCAGGAAATGTACTCCGGGAACACAATAATAATATAAAGCCACTTTTCAGGAGTGTGACAAATCCTGCATGGCAGGGAGCAGCGTGTACTATTGTGTTTCACATTAAAACAAATCTATTGATATTCAGTGAGTATCAGTGTTTTGAGTCCTTGTGGACTTTCTGGCTTAAATATTTATTCATAAGTTCGGGAACACAACCGCACTTGTCACTTTTCAATCTTTTCTTCCTTTCTGTGAACGCTCACTCCGCCCACACGCATGTCATTCATCTCTTTAATTCCTCTCACCTGTTCCGCGTCCTCATTTAGTTTTGTTCCTGATCTCCTTTGTCTGAAAATTTCTGGACTCTTCTACCCACTCTACCTGTTTCCGTCTGTCATCTCCGGTTCGTCTCATTTTGGCGAGCTTTACGTTTATATTTTTGCCACTTAAGGTTTTCTACAATTAACATTTTTTATATTATATAAATATGTCATTTGGGAGAAAAGAAAACTAACCCTGTGCTAGAAAGTCGCCTGCCTTTTATGCTAAAGAATAGCAGGAACTTGTTTTTTCACACAAACACAGTATAATGACGTAAGTGCAGGAACTTTAGGTAAATATGGGCTCAGTGCCTTACCTTTAATTGAATCCTTCCCTCTTCTCCAGACAAAAACGTGTGCCACAGCAGCACCCTTTATTTATTGTCCTTCATCTTGAATTATTATGGGGGGGAAGAAAGGGAGCCATTAATTAGACAGGGATATAAGATGTCTCAATGCCAACAATTTGTCTTGCAAGTGATTACTTAGAGAAAAGCTTTTTCTTTGATACGTGGCTGAAAGCCACAGACTTCCCAGGAAGCTGTACAGGAATGAAGATGAAGAGGATGGTATCTTTCAAAAATACACAAATCCAGATTGCTGTAGTGACAATAACCACCTATCTATAGCCAAGAAAAATTCACATACAATGACCGCTCTCAATGAACAACCACAAATCATGTCCACTGGGGAAGCTGAAGTAAAAACACAGCTGAATCACATTTCATGTCTCAGCAAGATCACACTAAAGAGATGGATTGCAGTAACAAAGTCCACCCAGAAACAAGTCTCGTCACCCAGCAGACGTTTTGTTAGCACCTCTGAGCAGCCGTTTGGGCGGTCACTCTGAAGTCCTTATCTAAATGAATGGGGTGGGAGCCTCGGCTTTTCAGTAGCACCGTATCGCCAGTCAAATCTGATGAAGACTGCTTTAAAAGTTGGGTGACTGCACCAAAATAATGGGCGATGCTTGTTTTCTCACAACGTATGAGAGAGACATGGTCCTCAAATCAAAGAGCCCATCAGTAGTTAAAACAGAGAACATGTGAGGCAGCCGTGTTGTTTGCAGTGAGGCGCTGGTCGCTCTGGACTGAGCTATAAATGAAGCTGCACCGACGAGAAGCAGGTCTCGCTGCTCTGCGGCCATATTTTTACCACCTAGGTGCGGTTTTTTGGCAGCTGTGCCTGTATGAAATGAAATAGGCGAGAGCCATGAATTTAATTTCAAAGGTCACTGGGACATAAAATGCATGAATCCGATAATCTGATAAAAAATGTTTAAAAAATTGAGTTACATTCTGTTATTACTATTACATGACAGCTTAATTTACAGCTCAGTGACAGCTGATAGGATCAATGCTTTTCCCATCGGAGTAGTAATTCAAAGAATGGATATGGTTAGTTAGGAGAAATCACAAATGTACTCGCCTATATCCTCACTGCACTGAAACTGTTAAAACTGTGTAACGTGTGTCAGTGCAACGCTGTGATTGGCTTCCCCGGTTCAGCTGTTAAGTGGCTCGTCGGGGCTCGTCAGCCGCCGTCTTCACTTTAACAAAATCTCCAATAGGTTTCTGTTCAGGATTCTTCGAGTGCGTCTCTCTCTTGTAATGTCTCTGGCAGTAGACCTTCTTATAGTGCTTAATTGGAGCAGCCTAAACATGCTGAGGACACACTGAGAATCTGCTTTCACACTTAAGTTGTTAAAATATGTGAGCAGGACATTTGTTGTAGTTTGATGCATACGCAGTCATTAGTGTGAACTTATGGGTCACATGGAAATACTATTTTTGGAACATACTTGGATTAAAAGCAAATTCCCCCCTTTAATCACGTTTTCACATATAAAGACAGAAACAAGGATAATTAGAAGTAGCACATTTTTAAAAAATTATTTATTGCTTTTTGTCTGTGGAAAAGGAAATCCCCGGAAGCTAATATTCCTTCTTTGCTGAAATTTTTGACCACTCTTCCTTAACTTGCCAGATGTTCGGGGGTCTTCCTGTGTGCACTGCCCATTTTAAATCCCCCACAAGGTTTCAATGGGATTCAGCTCCGGGCTTTGACTAGGCCATTCTAAGCCCCCTTTCTTTTCTTTCCGAGTTATTCCTCGGTGGATTTGCTAGTGTGCTTTGGATCATTATCCTGTTAAAAGGTCCAATTCCACTCGAGCTCCCAGATAGATGGTCTCACATCATCTTCAGGCGCTCTTTGATATGATTCAGAATTCATAGTTGAATCAATGACTGCGAGTCTCTGAGGCAGCAAAGTAACCTTAAACCATCATATCGCCATACCCCATGGTTAGTATGAGCTTCTTCTCTTGGAAACGATTTGGTGCATGCGGCTGACTTTTTTTATTTTATTCATTTATATTATAAAAATGTCCACAAAATGTAGAGTTATGTGTCATTTGTTTCTCATCTTTTTCTGTATTCATTATTCATTATTTGATCCTATTAGAAATGGGATCAAATGCGTCCAAAAAGCATTTTTCATGCAATTACTTTTTCATATGGTTGTATATTCAACATATATGTAACCACTTTAACTCATTTCATGTGTAATGTTGCCAAATGTTTTCAGTGGGAAATGATAAGAACCAGAAAGCTGGAAGATGTGAAATCATAACATCACTGCTTTATTTACAAATATATTCTTTTTTTATGCTTTAATATTATTATTGTAAGTATTATTATAAGTTGCAGTATCATTACCTCTAATGAGGGGAATTAGGGATTAAGTGGAAATGTTTTTAAAAATAATTTTCTCATACCTGTCCCCTCTCCTTTTTATCGCTGGGGCTCCTGAGAGCAGCCTGTCAACAACTGAATAGAACATGAGGCTATTTTTAAGTGAAGCCCTATCTATAAATTATGCCACCTGAATTAAATGTTGAAATGAGCTGCAGACTTAATGCAACAGGCCTCTGCATTGATTTTACACATGCATGTTATGTATTTATCTGACAGCTAATCCCAGGCCAACTTGTTTAGGTTGATAAGGCAGACATTTAATTAGACATGCAAAACCCAAACATAACTGAGTGAATGATAATCCAGGAGACAGGCAGTTACTCTAGGAGAGTTAGGCAGGGCTGTAGAAGGTCCTTAACCCATCAGCAGAACTGGTATGAGCTCCTTTGCGCAAGGAGGGACAGGATGAGCGCTGCCAGAGCTACAAAATGACCTCCAGCAGCCACTGGTGTGAATGTCGCTGACTAAACGATAAGAAACAGACTTCATGACAGTGGCCTGAGGGCCCGACATCCTGTAGTGGACCCTGTGCTCACTGCCCGGCACCGTGGAGCCCATTTGGCATTTGCCATTGAGTACAAGAACTGTCAGGTCCACCGCTGGCACCCTGCACTTTTCACAAATGAGAACAGGTTCACCCTGAGCACAAGTGATGATAGACCTGAAAGTGTCTCAAGAAGCCATGGAGAACGTAATGCTGCCTATAACATTGTTCAGGATGGCCAGTTTGGTGGTGAATCAGTGATGGTCTGGGGAGGCAGATCCATGGATCCATGGATGTGCAGACCTCTACAAGCTGGTATCAGGATGAAATACTTGGACCCATTGTCTAACCCTACACAGTGGCTCCTGGGTTCCTCCCGGTGCACAACAATGCCTGGTCTCATGTAGTGAGAGTATGCAGGTGGTTCCTGAAGGATGAAGGAATTGATTCCATTGACTGGCCCCCACGCTTGCCTGACCTAAATCCAATAGAACATCTCTGTGACATTATGTTCTGGTCCATGCAATACCACCAGGTTTCACTTCAGACTGTCCAGGAACTCACTGATGCCCTGGTCCAGATCTGGGAGGAGATCTGCCAGGACGCCATCGGCCGTCTCATTAGGAGCATGCCCCGACATTGTCAGGCATTCATACAAGCACGTGGGGGCCATACAAACTACTGAGTATCATTTTGACTTGCTACAGTGAAATTCTGGCAAAATGGACCAGCCATTTTTTCACTTTGATTTTCAGGGTGTCTTTAAATTCAGCCGTGTGTAGGTTGATAATTTTCATTTCCATCAAACAATGTGGCATCCTTCATTCCTTACACACCTTACCCAGTCCATGTCAGTATAGATACCCAGCATGATTTATTCCCATTAAGATCTGATGTGTTTTCAAATAGCCCAGGCTTGTGTCTTTTATTTCTACCAAAGTGCCAAAGTTCTAAATATTTTCTATAGTGTTGTATTGTTAGAGCTGTTTCCTCTTTATTTAGTCAAAGAAATGAAACATCAGGAAAGTGCTCACTGCTCTATTAGGCTGTGTGGTAAAAGCTGCTTTCCTATAAATCAAACATTCTTCAAGTCCTCTGCCTGATTATAGCTATTTGTAACAGGGCTGGTAGCTGACAGGCATCCATCTCCCTCCTAAATGCTTCCTCAGTGAGATATCCAATGAGAGCAAACAGGGGGTTTCTTTGAAATCTCTGTCTTGAACATTGCCGCAGGACAATGACTGGGCTACAGTTTCTATTTGCACTTTAATCTGGATGACATTAAACAAAAATACGGGTGTTTGCTGCCATTTAAACCGCACAGCTGAGTCTGAGACTTCATTTCTGTGATCACGTCTAAAACCCTCTCTGTGCTTGAAATCAGCTTTGCAGTAATGATTAGAACACGGGCATGGCAGCAGAGTTGGGAGGTTATGAGCATGCTAATCCATTCATAAACATTGCTTTCTCACTCAGGCAGTGCAGTCGACAATACGGCTGAGAAGTAATGCAGAGTTGGCTGTGTTGTGTGCTTGATGTTTAGGATACTTGCCAAGATTTCCCCTTAAGCAGGCTAAAGGTGTTTTTCTTTTCCAAATCCAAAAGTGCTGATATTAAGAGGTTTTTACAGCAAGATGACATTATTATTATTAGTGCTCTTCATGTACCATATGTCCCTCTGTCAATGTGAGACATCTGACGGTTCATTCTTCTATATCCTCGTCTCTCATTCTCTCTCATTTTCCTTCTGGTTGCTGTGTTGCTATCAGCAGCAAGTCAGAAATGTTCCTGTTATTGATGCACACCAGTGCACAGCCTCTGACAGAAGCAGACAGCATGAAAAGAGAAGCTTCTGAAATAAATACATATGTAATGAGGGGAAAGGGGCCGCCAAATGGCTTGCCAATTTGTGTTTGTCAAAGGCTGAAATGGGGTTACACTGACATATAGATCTATAATAGAACCACTTCTTAAGTCATTTGGAGGGGTCTACTCAAGGCGTCACACCTTCCCCAACAGCACAATCTTTTTGGAGGGGTACTAGATTACTGAACTGTCCAATTTTTGTCATTACAGAAAATTGTTTTGTCCAAAGGAGACTTGAAGTCTTTCTGGCTGTCTTCATGGGGACAATCACACACCATTTCTGCAAAGGCAAAAATTGCAACCTGGAGCTGCCAAGCTCTGTATTTCAACAGCAATTTCTGTAATGTAGAAAAGTATAGCAGCTGCACTCACACTAAGTTAGTAAATTCACAAGATTTTCAGGTGGATTTCAGTGCAGTGCAGCCACACAGGTCGGCATATATGGCTGTCTGTTTATCTCGGTCGGGCTTGGTCACAGTGTGCGCTAAAACCCACAAGGAAAACAATGTGTGGTCTTGTGCTTTAAATAATATTACAACCCTGCTTCCACAAAGGCTGGGGACAAAAGTTAAGTTATAATAAAATGCAATGATTCGCATTTGAGCCCCATATTTAACTGTAAATGGTACAAAGATAGAAGCTCAATTGTTTAAGCTGTTAAATGTTAGTGTTTGTACTGAAAGCTAATCTGACAGGTGTTCTTTAGTGGGGCAGGTTGAAGTAAAAAGAATAAAATCTGGGAAAACCTGCTAGATAATATTAGATGCAAGAATAACCAAAGAAAAGTACTGAGGCACTCTGTCTTCTGGGAAAATGATCATTTATAAGGCCTCCAAAAAACTATCTGTACACTGAGAGAACAAAGAATCCACGCCCTCTTTCAATTCTAAGGTTTTACATATCGGGGCATAACTTTAAAAATCATCTGGTCTTAAAATTAGGTCATGTTCAACAGCAGTTACCATTGTACATTAGGTGTTGCAATGGCCCATTCAAAGTCCAATACTGTGCTGGGACCTTAAGAGAGTGCATAAATGAATGCCCACAAACCTCAATGAGCTGAAGCAATGTTGTAAAGAAGAGTGGGCCAACACTATTCCACAATGATGTGACAGAAGTCACACAGAAAACCATTGCTTCAATTGTTGCTGCTAAATGTGGTTCTCCAAGCCTCTGAGTGTGTGGGGTGTACACTGCATCTGCACTTTGGCTTCGTTTTTGTTAAATAAATAGTTTTGTTTTCGTTCATTTGAGGTTTTATTTTTATTTTATTTTTTAATTATAGAATCTGAATCTTTATGATGTGCTGATACATAAAACCTTACAAAACACTTACTGCTTTGAGTACACTTCTATATTTTGGACGTACAGTTCCAGTCAAAAGTTTGGACACAATTCAGTGGTTTTTCATTAATTAAAAATTGCCTGCATTCTAGATTAATACTAAAATCATGCAAACTATGAATACATAGGGATTTATTTAGTAAACAAAAAAGTGTTAAACAGAATATGTTTTATAGTTAAGATTCTTCAAAGTAGGCACCTCTTGCTTAGATGACAGCAGCTGTGCCTGTCAAGAGTTAATTTCATGAATTTTTCGCCCTCTTATTGTGTTTGAGACCGTCAGTTGTGTTGTGAAGAGGTACAGTTGGTATTCAGTGAATGGCCCTGTTTGAGTAATGTTCTAATCCATATTATGGCAAGAACTACTCAGCTAAGCAAAGAAAAACAACAGTCCATCATTACGTTAAGAAATGAAGGTCAGTCAATTCGAAACATTTCAAGAACTATGGAAGTATCTTCAAGTGCACTCACAAAGACCATCAAACGCTATGATGAAACATCAGGACCGCCCCAGGAAGGGAAGACCAAGACTTCGCTCTGTAACAGGATCAGTTCATCAGAGTTACACAAGAAACACAAGTTAACAGCACCCCAGAAAAGAGCCCACCTAAATGCTTCACAGAGTTCAAGTAGCACACACATCTCAACATCCACTGTTCAGAGAAGACTGCGTGAATCTGGACTTTATGGTCATATTGTTGCAAAGAAGCCCCTTCTAAGGAAGAACAACAACAGGAAGAGAATGGCCCGGGCCGAGGAACACAAGGAATGGACATCAGACCAGTGGAAATCTGTCCTTTGGTCTGAGTCTAAATTTTAGGTTTCTGGTTCCAAACACCATGTCTTTGTAAGACGCAGAAAAGTGAGTGGATGGTTCCTACATGTGTAGTTCCCACCGTGAAGTATGGAGGAGGATGTGCGATAGTGTGGGGGCGCTTTGCTGGTGACACTGTTGGCGATTTATTCAAAATCCAAGACACACTTAACCAGCATGGCTACCACAGCATCCTGCAGCAACAGGCCATCCCATCTGGTTTGTGCTCAGTGGGACCATCATTTGTTTTTCAACAGGACCCCAAACACACCTCCAGGCTCTGTAAGGGCTATTTGACCAAGAAAGAGGGTGATGGAGTGCTGTGTCTGGCCTCCACAATCACCTGATCTAAACCCAGCTGAGATGGTTTGGGATGAGTTGGACCGCAGAGTGAAGGCAAAGCAGCCAATAAGTGCTCAGCACCTCTGGGAACTCCTTCAAGACTGCTGGAAAACCATTTCAGGTGATGACCTCATGAAGCTGATTGAGAGAATGCCGAGAGTGTGCAAAGCTTTAATCAAAGCAAAAGGAGCCGACTTTGAAGAATCTAAAATCTAAAACATTTTGGTTTATTTAACACTTTACTACAGAATTCCTTATGTGTTCCTTTATATTCTGGATGACTTCAGTATTAGTTTACAATGTAGGATAAAAAAATTAAAACATTAACTGAGAAGATGTGTCCAAACTTTGACTGGTACTCTATGTGGGGTGTCGCCTTTCTATTTATAGCATCCTCTATGGGTTATATACTATGACACAGGCGTTGGTTGATTACCACCTAGGGCTGGTATTTAATTCTGACTGATTCTGTTTGTCAGGCCCTGATAAAAACATAGTTGATACACATTGTTCTGTCTGTTCTACCAGCTTGCTCAAAGAATAATCTTCAGTATCAATACCATTTTTTTTCTGCTCACTCTCAGGGTATTTTCTATTAAATATATGCTTAGTTTGAAGTCAATGCCAGAAAGACATTTGAGAAAAGTGGAAATTAGTGCAGTGTTGCCTGGTGCTCAGGCAGCACAGCATTGAAAACAATTCTGCAGTGGAAATCACTGAAAATAACTTTGTCATTAACACAGTTTACAGGCTGTATCAACAAATACAATTTAAAACTCCACCATATAAAGAAAAAAAAGAAAACACATTTATAAATGAAGAAACGGAACTCATTGACAAAAGTGAAAAAGAGTCCAGTCCAGTGGTCTGACCAATCAAAATTTGAATTTTTAGCTCATCCAGCCAAAGTGTTAATGAGCTTATGCCATGTCATCCATCTGTCTGTCCTTCCACAGTTCACAAGAATTGCTGCTCCTCCTGAAGTATTGATCAGAATTTAATTAAAGTTGCACAAAGTGATCACCTAATGGGTCTTCACCCAGGGACCACCTGCCTTATCAGCAGACAGTTCAAAAGCCAGCACACATGAAGGTACGGCGAGTGCATTAGTGCATACGCCATAGGTAACTTCCATATTTGCATGCAGACTGCTTCTACAAACATTTGTGAAAGAATGGGTCGCTCTCAGGAGCTCAGTGATTTCCAGCGTGGTACCGTGATAGGATGCCTCCTGTGCAACTAATCCAGTTGTGAAATTTCCCTGCTACTAAATATTCCACAGTCAACTGTTAGTGGGGGCATAACAAAGTGGAAGTGATTGGGAATGACAGCAACTCAGCTACAAAGTTGTATGCCACAGAAAAATCTCAGAGCAGGGTCAGCAGATTCTGAGGCTCGCAGTGCACAGATCTCTCCAACTTTCTGCAGTCAGTCACTACAGACCTCCGACCTTCATGTGGCTTCAGATTAGCTCAAAAACAGTGTGTGAAGAACTTCATGGAATGGGTTTCCATGGCCAAGCAGCTGCATTCAAGCCTTACGTCACCAAGCACAATGCAAAGCTTTGGATGCGGTGAAGCACACCACCACTGGACTCTCTGCAGTGACAAATCGCACTTCTTCTGGGACTCCAGAAGTCTGGGTTTGGCGGTTGCCAGGGGAACAGTACTTGTCTGACTGCATTGTGCCAAGTGTAAAGTTTGGTGGAGGGGGGATTATGGTGAGGGGTTGTTTTTTAGGAGTTGGGCTTGGCCTCTTAGTCCCAGTGATAGAAACTAAGGGGCATTTTGGACAATTTCATGCCCCCAGCTTTGTGAGAACAGTTTGAGGATGGCCCCTTCCTGTTCCAACATGACTGCACACCAGTGCACAAAGCAGGACCATAAAGACATGGATGAGTTACTCCATTCATTCTCCTCTTTAGCAGGTAAAATGATCTGTAGGGTTTAAGTCTGGAGACTGACTAGGCCAGTCTAAAACCTTCCACTTCCTGCCCCTGATGAACTCCTTTGTAGTTTTGGC
>JAVDPK010002198.1:205579-235802 GCA_034780415.1 Cichlasoma orientale
GTCTGCTGGGATAGGCTCCAGCCCCCCCGCGACCCTAAACAGGATAAGCGGAAGCAAATGGATGGATGGATGGATGGTAAAAGTGGGGATTCCCCATATCTAGCAGCTGACCTCAGTCACTGAACAGATTTTTAGGTAAAAAGCCAGTTTATGGTTTATAGTAACATCAGTTGTAGGCTGCAGCCTTATTGATTAGCCCGTCATGCCAACTTCTGATTGGCTGCGCATTGTCCATCATGTTGATCATGGATGGCTTGTGGCCATAGATCGTACTCATCACTGAGCAATATTAAAGCCATACCTACTGCTCAGCAATGTTGCTCAAATGTAAACAACATGGTTGCCTTATGATTATAGTGATGTTATACGTAATGCATTGATATCAGCAGATTATGTAGTATGGGTGCATCGTGTAGTAATATTCCTGTACACACGATTATAATATGATGTGAATATGTTTGGCTTATTTTTATAGATTAAACAAATAGACATTATACACCCTTGTACAAGAGTGTGGTACTTTCTCTAATTTGTCTACCATGGAAATTTTTTGTGTCTGTTCCAGGATGTGGTTACCTAAAGACATTCGTAGAAATGTTAATGATAATCACTGAATATGAATCTCTTACAGCATGCTTAAATTTATTTTTTTTTGATTTAATGAGTATTGTAAACATATTTTTGCTGGAATATGTATTATATCTTCACTAACCCAGGGGCAACTAAAGGGCTTCCAAATAAGGGCAAAATAGTTTGGCAGAAGGTAATAAAATGTCTGCTGAAGGGATTTCTGTTGTGAAATGAGGCTGTAATTTTTATCCAGACTTCTGAGTTAACTTTAGATTTTTATTAATGGCGGGTGTGGGTCTTGTTATATACAAGTTTGGACAGCAGTGCCTTTTTTTCATAAACAAAATAGAGAAGTAAACTGAATTAATTACACAGTCTGCGGATCCATTCTTATACAAGCTGAAACTTGGTGTATACTTGGTATACACCTTGGAAAGTCTGCAAAAACAAAACTATATGACTTATTAATGTCATATACACAGAAACGGGGTAAACAAAAGTGAATGTTGATAGATGGTTAGAAACTTTGGTGACAGACCACTTTAAAGGCAACAAGATTGCATGTTCATTGCACACAGTCACTATTTTCTGTAGTGTGACTGTAATATAGAAAAGGAGGTAAAACAATATTTATTTGTTAGATACTAACAACTCGTGTTTCTAGTATATGAATTGTTTCCATGTTCCAAATTAAAGTTAGATTGTGCAAAATCTCACCACTGTTTTCTTACCCCTCCCCAATTCAAGCACGTGATCCTAGATATGGTGGCTGCTGTAGGACAAACATGTTTCAGTCAGCCAAGATAGATCAAAGACATTAAATTTAGACTGTGCTCCATGATAGCTGTGGCTGGTTGGCATGTTTCTACTAGTGTTTGTTTAATAAAAAAATTAATTAATTAAAAAAAATTACTCCGAATCACCTCAAACTCTGGCCACTCTTCATCTGTAGTGAGTGTGCTCAGAAAGTAACGTGATCACGGAGCGGATCCGTCACAGAGTTTTTCTGTGAAGGCTGTCCGTCCACTCTTTACCTCAGCTGTCAGTCCTGGGTGTGAAGCCTTTATTTACTCTGGAGGAACCTGTAAAACATCGTGAAAGGATACGAGTAGATGAGTCAGTGAAGCTCACTTCTGTCCGGAGACGGGAGGGTCGCCGACAATAAATAACTGCAACAGTATCGGGAATAAATAAGAATGTGTATGCATGTTTTCATGTGTTAGAGCCCTCACTTCAGTTCAGGAGGTGAGGAGGAAGAGGATGGGACTTTCATATGATCCTTCATACCTCGAGTCTGAAGGTGCAGGCACAAATTTAAATGCCCCTCTGTGGCATGCAAACGCCTACGACTTCTTCTCCACCTCTGATGGACTACTTACGTGGCTGGTCTCGAGCTACATAAAACATGATCAGCCAGAACAGCGATGTCCATTTGAGGTGGCAGCTTCCAAAAACTGGCACCCACTCCTATCTATTTTTAATTGATTAATTCTAAGTCTATGAGAATGCATCAGTTTGTTTAAAAACCTAATTACACACTAATCAGTGTATATTTATGAGTCAGTATCCCTTTTTCTTTCTATCAAATAACCTCAAAAAATGACTCAATGACTACCAACTCATTACGATCCAGTGCTTTGAGACTCTGGTTAAGCAGCACATCACCTCCAGATTCCTTCCCACATTCGACCCCTTCCTGTTTTCTTACTGCCCAAACCATTCCACTTAGGACACCTCCGTGCTTTACTGAAGCTTTGCACACTTGGAGGGCACAGCAGTGTCTGCACTTCCTTCACTGGATGAGAAGGGCCCACCTGCCCCTTCCCAACTTCACTACGTTTTACAGGAGCATCATAGAGAGCATTTTGACTGCTGCATCTCTGTGTGGTGTGGAGGCCGCAGTGCCTCTGACTGGAAGACTGTGAGGAGAGTGGAGAAAATCAGTGGGACTTCTCTCCATTCAGGACATTGCGCCTAAGCTCTGCTTGTCTCAAGCCAGAACTGTCATTAGTGACTCCTCACACCCCCACTGTCGACTGTTCTCCCTGTTGGCCTCTGGAAAGAGGTTCTGCAGCATTTGGTGCAGAACCACCATTTTCTACAATAGCCCCCCCATGAAAATATGCTGCTTACGCTGGATACCATTTTTCTGTTTGTCAGTTCCACAGCTCAATTTCACGATTGTACTTTATAGTATTTTTACTGCTGTATATTTGAATATATTTTAACATAGTTTTTTAAATATTTCATTCTGTTTTTCAGCCACTTGCAGTGAAATCTCATTCTGTGTACATTTGTTACTGATTGACAGTAAAAGTCTGTCTGGGCCTGAAAAGTGAAGGTAAAGTTAAATTCCTTAAACTTGCATGCTTTTAATGACCAGCAGGGGGCGACTCCTGTATACTTATAGTTATATAGAAGTCTATGCGAGAGCAGCTCTGGGCTCCCTCTTACTGTGACATCAGTTAATAATTTCCTGATGACTTTATGCAGAAACACTGTCATTTGTTTATTATTTTTGGTATCAATCATGGAATTTTTGATCGTATTGGTACTGACATCAATTTTAACTCTGTGGTTCACTAAATTAGCATTATCAGCCTCTTGTAAGATTAAAATGTAAATATATAAATAAATCAAAACTACAACCTCAGTATTTTTGGTCCATGTTAGCTTTGCAGCCCAACTGTGTTGTTTATACTAAATAAAGTTTATAATACGAGTAATAATGAGTAGTTTACTGCAACACGACAACAGTGCTGCTTCTTTATTTGCATGTCTTCTATGAGGATGCTTTAGCTTCAGTCTTTCAGGATGATGTCATGTATGCCGCCATTAAGTGCATATTTGAGACAGGGCTGCCAGCACTCGCTCTCTGCTTCAATCTCACCCTGCCTGAGCAAACATAACACCAGAAAACAGAAATATCCAGTTGTACAGTTTGCAGACTGGCAAACATGAGTATACACTTCCAGCTAATGAATGTGAAATTGAGGGTGGTTATCAAGCAGTAATGCGAGCAGCAAAGGCTACCATTTTTTTTCTTTTACTTTTTTTTGGTTTTTACACGTGCTGCAAAATGCATAACTTGTGAATGGATTGTAGGTTAGAGATGAATGAATAGAAGGATGTTTTACTGAAAACAATTTGCTTAAAACAACCCATTAAAAAATAATGGAAAAAAATGAATGTGCATTACCAGTAGCTGTTTTGGACTGTGGGCTTAGTTCAACATTTAAAATTATGAACACAGTTCATGCAAATTAAAATGAACATGAGCGTGTTCATTTCAATTTGCATGGCTTTAACTGTGTATAACACTGCCAGTTGGTTTGTTATATATCAATAGTTATGTATCAATAGTTTTATAGATATTTAGCCCGGTCATCACACATGAAAAGGATCCTGATTTATGTATATGTATTTTTTAATTTAGGGAATTGTTGTGTTTTGAAACTTTGTGTTTTAAGGACGTCAGAAATAATCTTTGTGTTTGATCCCAGGCTGTTCCAAAGGTCAGATTACTACAGATATTACTATTTTCTCTGGGGATGGACTGATATATCGGCTGAACGTCGATATTTGCCTTGCTGACTGATATCAGTCTGCTTGCCAATGAGATGACATTTTCCAATGGTGCAAAGACTAAAAAAAGGAAATTGCCTTTTTTAATAGATTGTTTTTTCCTTACTCAAACAGGGAACTAGATAACAACAAAAACAACGTAAACAAAAATGAATATATACAGTTTATTCCCTTATTTGCTGGACAAAGACACAGTTGTAGTTTTGCTTCTGTACTCAATCACTGTGGATTTTTACAAAGACTGCATCAGCTGTTCAAAATAACAATAGTGACAATTTTAAGCAGCTCAAAATTAATTGGACAATTGAGTGACAAGCAGTTTCGTGGCCAGGTGAGGCCTGTTCCCTTGTTGACAAATGATGCAGCCATAATATCTGAAGTTGACTCAAAGTGTTGAATTTGTATTTCTCTGTCATTTTAACTATGAAGCCCAAGGAGATGCCAGTGCAAGTGAGCGACGCCATTATTAGGCTGAAAAATCAAAATAAACCAATGAGAGGGAGCAGAAATGTCAGCGCTCTGGTACATTCTAAAAAAAGGATAAATGCACTGACCAGCTCACAACACCAAAAGACCTGAAAGACCACAGAAAACAACAAAAGTGCATAGTCTCAGAATTATTAAAAAACCTTCAGAGATTCTAACCAAGTCGAGGATGCTCTCGAGGAAGTAGTCTACAAGCAAGAGATCCCTTCATGAATGTAAATATAGGGTTTACAACAAAGTGCAAATCACTGGTTACACTGAACAAGAAGGCGAGAGCCTGAAAGAGCCCGCACAGTTCTGAAATCTGCCAAACACGGTGGAGGCAATGTTATGGCATGGGCATTTGTAGCTGCCAGTAGAACCAGGATGAATTCTGAAGCTGCACTTTCTGCTCAGAATCTGCCAAATGTTGCAAAACAGAGTTTCACAGTGCAACAGAATGAGGACCCAAAGCATACTGCAAATGCAACCCAGCAGTTTCTCAAGCCAAAGAAATGGGATGTTCTTCAAAGTTGGCTACCTGGTGTGACCAAAGTAGAGCATGCTTTTCAGTTATTAAATACAAAACTGAATGCAAACGATCCACAAACAAACAAACAGCATCTCAAGGGAGGAAGCATTTGGTGATGTTCTTGGGTTCTATCCTTCAGGCCGACACTGTCTGCAAATGATTTTCATCAAAGTGTTCAAAAATCCTTTTATTTAAAATTATGTTATGTTTATGTTAGTTTGTCCATTTAATTTTGATCACATATTGAGTGTTTGACTTGAAATCCAATGCAGTTGTGTACAGAGGTAAAGGTGTGTCTTTATCCAGCAAAGTATGGACCTAACTATATATACTGCTGTCAGCAATGGTCACCGAGCTAATTATTATTTGGGTCATTCCATGAAAAATCACTAAGTGTTCCAGGAAGATGAGTCAGGTAACAAAATGTAGACAAAAAGGAATCTGTCACATGCTATAACTTGTTTTGACCAGCACCCGAAACCACATGGTAACGTTGTGCTTAAAGGTTTACAAAGTTTAATCAAAATGCACTTTTTGACATTTTCTCCAGAAAACAGATAAAAGATCCATAATATCAGTGCTTGTTTCTGCTGCTCTGCATCACAGACATTTGATTTATGCAGGTTTGCTGCTGAAGCTATGAAATATCCCAGTGATGCCGATGCTCAAACTTGGTTTTAGAAACAGTCCTGCTGAACAAAATCAGGTTTTGGTTTTAGACTGACACTTGGAGTGGGTGTAAAACTGAGACGGTGGTAGTATTTTTCAGCTGTGAACATTGCATGTGCATATTTGTTGTACTTAAGAAGTTATGAGGGCTTAAAAATAATCAGAAAATAAGGCCTATTCAAAAACGAATCCACCTCTACATACTCCAAGCATAGAATGAAAGTAAAATTTTCTATGGCTCCGTTAAAATATCCTGAAGTTATTGTACAAAGAAGTCAGCTGATTCTGAGGGAGTCGTGTAGGAACCTTTTTCAGATTTGACTGATTCTTATTTATTTATTTTTTAGTGTTCTCACTTATCTTTGGTACTCTCTATGCATCCAGATAGTTTTTAACATTTAAACATTCACCCCAAGCTTGGGAAATTAAACACCTTAAATTAGCAGAATGGTGAGTAGCTCAATCGAATTTGTATCTAAAGAAGTTAAAACTAAATAAAATAAAATTAGAATTATTTTACTTCACTAAGATGATTCTGGTGATCGTTCTGTCTGAACAGCCGGTCAGTAACACAATAGAACTCTTCTTTATTTGCAGTAGAGACCTTTAAGTACTCGTCAACATTCCCAGCTGATGTAAGCCGCCTCTTAGAAATGCCTCTCACAGATGTGGTATAAATGCAGCGAGAGTGGAGCTCTACCATCACTAATTCATGAGCCACAAACGCAACTGAGACATCAGGAAGTAGCTGCTGTTGTATCCACGAACAATCCACGCTCCTCCACTTATCTGCTTCCAGCTGCTGCACATCCCCAGTATTGAGACTGCGATTTGTTTTTTTTTTCAGTGCAAATAATCTCCGAGTGTGAATACAGTGATCAGCAGCTCGTAGATAATCAGTCAATCAGAGATACATTATGCAGTTTTACACTGCGGCACAGTCGGTCTGTGCGTTGTTTACTAACAGCCTGCACTTTGCTTCAGTGGAGAGCAAATCAGATCCCCGTGGACCGCATGAAAGAAAAATCACGCACATGCCAAGTTCATATTGTGGGCTTGTGCGAGAATAGGCCTACCTTACATGATTTTTTTTTTCTCTTCTACTGGCTGGAAGGCAAGAAAAATAGAAAAGCCCCGGCAGCATTTCCTGCTGACGGTATTACTGCTCCTCCTGCTCCCTCCTCCCTCTCTCTCTGATTATCTCTCTCCTCCACTGACATCAGAGTAGCTTCACCAGAAAGCCAGGCAGTAATGTTCACTGACTGGATCTCACGCCAGAACCCACATAAGTCGACGTGCCCCCATCATACACACATATGCAGCTGCACACACTCTCTCTGTGATGTGTACACATGCTTCTGCCCCTCTACCCCCCGCCCTCCCTCCCCGCCGCTCTCTCCCTATCCGTCTTGTACAGGAGCACACGGGGCGCAGTATAGGGGATATTACACGAGATCTGGGACCAGACAGTTTCCATCCGTTCCCTCAGCCGTTGATGTAGTTTGAATCCCTGTGTGTCTTTCTCCTCATTTGTCTCACCCCTCCTCATCTATTTCTCTTTACAGCAAGCACGTGCTTTGAGTGAGCAACCTTCGAACTCTGCTGCAACAATGGCAGCAGAGTTCTATATCTGACAGGGGAGCGGGGTCTAATCTGCAGAGCTGCGCACCACTATAGCGCACACAGAGACACGCATTAATCCTCACCGTTGCACTCAGAGAGAGAGAGAGAGGGAGACAGAATCCAGTTTTGAAGTAGCTCATAGAAAGACAGCAGGCAGATCTGTTTGTGCCTTTTGTTTCTTTTCTCCTCCTGCCTTGTTATGCAGCTCCTTGGATATCAAAATTAATAAGAAAACATGACTTGCATTATTGCGGTCAGTCACCGAAAAACTAAATAAGTTTGTTGATGATGAGTAGAGGCACAGCCCAGCGTCGGTGTGTACAACAAACAGCAATATGTCACAAGTTCCATTTAAATTTAGACGTGCCAGGCTAAAATGATTGGCTCTTTAATTAATTGCATTATCATCAGCAAACACAGTGATTTTCTCCCAGCCATGAAAGCTCCTGAGAGAAGACAGATATAATGTGGCAGAGGCTACTATCCTCTCAGCCACTGCAGGTGGAAATCAACAGGCACATCCCTGCCACATAGTCACAGTGCCCCCTACTGGCTGACATGGCACCAACACCCTGAGACAGAGCATTACCCTTGGTACTTCATCCAGTAGCAAAAAGCTAAGGGGAGGGCATTTGTGCACAGAGCCATGGGACACTCAGAGAATGGCATCCCTTCAGAATATGAAAAGGATTTTCTGCCAAGTGTTTGGCAGTCCATGCAGTGCTCATGCATACTCAATTTCAGGGTTGCATTTGATAGAAAACAGCTTTACATGATAGTGGGATGTGAATGTGTACCATTGAGATGGAAAATATTCAGCCTCCCATGTAAAGCATTTGTAGGCTGCCAGGAGGTTTAGAAATAGAGTCAGAGTGTATCCACATCTGCGCCACAAAGGTTCAAAGGTTCGTGGACTGATATGGATACAGGCATTGTGCAAGCCGTTTTAGATCTACTCTGCATATATAAATGCATTTGCACCAATCTTTCCATAGCCATAATCATCAAACATCTCTTGACAAGTTCCAGATTATTGCACTGTAAGGACAAAATCCACCCACTGAAAATGTCTGAGCAACAGAGAGAGAGACAGGTGGAGACAAACGCCGAAGCTGATCCATACACACTGAATAATGGAACAACTGTTAGCACACTGCACTGCATGGCATGTTTGCAGCTGTGGTGAGACTTTAATGGGATATCGTGAGATTTTGTGACTCACAGCTGGAAGCTACTGTGATACAAACTCGGTCGGATTGAAAACCTCAAGCAAAAAAAAAAAAAGAAATGGTGAGGTAACAGGTCTGCTAGGAAATTTAGCATCAATTACAGAGCATAAGCTCAGCAGTTAAATGAATGCCATGCTCTGGAGACTTACTTTAGTGCATCATGACTTCACTGTCTAAAAGCGTAGCGGGATGTTAAGTCTGATTTAAGGGGATTTTCTCCTTTAACCTCTGCTTCTCCAGCTCTGTTTCTAATACAGCAACTGTCTGCATTAATACTGCTTGAAATGGGCATGCCAAACACGGACTTGTTGTGCTAAAGTGATGCAGTTTGTTTGGAAACAGCAGCAGCAGAATGGGCATATGGTTGAACTGGGCAGAGCATATGTCCCCAGCATTCATGCTCAAGTCTATCTCTGCAAACATGACAGACCCAGGCCAACATCCCGGGGCAAAGAGTCTGCTCCTTCCTTCAAACAGCTCCCAAGTGCTAAGAGTGAGCATTGCGGTTACCAGCCTTTGGAGTGAGAATATTTTACAGTAGAAATTATGGAAACATAGAGCTTACTTTTTTGGTAAGAATCTGTTTTTACTCATTTTTTACTCATTTAAATGGTAGAGAAATTCAATTCTGTACAGCATCTCCTCTGATCTTGATATATGGAATCGGCAATCAGGAGAACTTTAATAATCCCCACAGGGAAATTGTTTCTCCATTTTAGAATGAAAAATTTTTATAAAATAAAAAGAATTTGAGTTCAGCAGAAAGAGGATTTCTGCATGGCCACAGGAATGAAATACTTCCTTTGATTTTCAGTCAAGCATTTAATCATTATTAGTCTCTGACTGAATGTTTCATGATTAACAAGAACATTGTGAATAAGGTAGAAGATGGTGTCCGTGGTGGAGAGGAGTTCTGACAGCATCTTCATCTCCTCTGGCGTATGCAGATTGGCTGAGGCAGCCTCCTGAATAGGTTTGAGTGTTTTGGTCACATCATCCTTTGTTGACTTCTGGGGCAAAACCCTAATGTACAAAATGGCACTGGCCACTCCAGACTCACAAAACATCTGGAGCTGAAGGAGCCTACAGTGGAAAAGGAGATCACTCTGGCCCATCATTTAGACCAGTGCAGAGTTTCCTGTCCTATTTTCTCTCCAGGCGTTTGCAATCATGTACCTGCCCTGTATCTTCTACATCAGCTTCATCATCTGAGCTGCAGATGATCCAATTCCCAACTGTCCAACACACTCTTAGACCCATCTTCCTGAACATCCATCAGCTTCAGGACTGGAGGTGGTGTTGTTGCTGGGTGGCCACTGATCGATGCGGTAAAACTGTTAAAGAAATGGTTCTGCTCATTGGCTCTGTCAATGTTCTCTTCTGTTGTTTGACCTTTGGGCTCAGTTAGTGATAAATACACTGCTAAAAACAATTAAAAGAACACTTTGAAAACGCGTGAGAAAAATCATGCTGGATATCCACACTGATGGACTGAGTAAGGAATGAAAGGATGGAAATGTAAATGATCGACCGACTGAGGGCTGAATTCAAAGACGCCACAAACATCAGAGTGAAAAACTGATGCAGCAGGTTAGTTCATTTTGTTGAAATTTCATTGCGGCAGCTCAAAATGGTGCTCAGCAGTTTGTATGGCCCCCACTTGTATGCGTGCCTGACAATGTTGGGGTATGCTCCTAATGAGACGACAGATGGTGTCCCGGGGGATCACTGAGCTCCTGGACAGTCTGAGGTGCAACCTGGCAGCCTCAGATGGACCAAAAAATAATGTTACAGAGATGTTCTATGGGATTTAGGTCAGGCAAGCGTGGGGGCCAGTCAGTTGTAGAAGTTCCTTCATCCTCCAGGAACTGCCTGCATGCTCACACCACATGAGGTCAGGCATCGTCACACAACAGGAGGAGCCCAGGACCCACTGCACCAGCATACAGTCTGGGTCCAAGGCTTTCATCCTGATACCTAATGGCAGTCAGGGTGCCGTTGTCTAGCCTGTAGTGGTGGTGGACCTGCCAATTCTGGTATTCTATGGCAAATGCCAGTTGGGCTCTGTGGAGCCGGGCAGTGAGCACAGGGCCCGCTAGAGGACGTCAAGCCCTCAGGCCACCGTCATGAAGTCTGTTTCTGATTGTTTGATCAGAGACATCCACACCAGTGGCCTGCTGGAGGTCATTTTGTAGCTCTGGCAGTGCTCATCCTGTTCCTCCTCCTGCAGATAACACTCCTGCTGATGGGTGAAGGAGCTTCTATGACCCTGTCCAGCTCTCCTAGAGTAACTGCCTGTCTCCTGAAATCTCCTTCGTGCTCTTGAGACTGTGCTGGGAGACACAGCAAACCTTCTGGCAATGGCACGTATTGATGGGCCAGCTTGGAAGATTTGGACTAGCTGTGCAACCTCTGTAGGGTCCAGCTATCACCTCATGCTAATAGGAGTGACACTGACCCTGGCCAAATGTAAACCTAGTGAAAAAAATGTCAGTGGCCTCCACCTGTGAAACCATTCCTGTTGTCTCCTTGTTGCCCCTCTAGTGCACCTGTGCACCAAAGCAGCTGGAACTGATTAACAATCCCCTCTGTACTTAACTCACCAGATCAATATCCCAGAAGTTTAATGGGCTTGATGCCATACTCTGATTAAAAAGTGCCAATTGGGTTTTTTTGACCAGTGTATATGCTGTACTGTTGGCTTGAAGGACGTAGGCCGAAGTTACACACGTTCACTGTATTAGATTTGTGTTAGAAAGTTGGATGATAAGCTTAAATAAAAAAGGTTTGATGACAAAATCCTGTCCACATCCACAAAAAAATCTAAAATTTAAGCAGTTCAGTGTTTTAAAAGAGATAAATGGATATAGGTGTTCTGTGATGGATGTCGATCTTAATGAGCCATCAGAGGAAGTGTAGCTCTTATCAACCGTTTTTCACAGCAGACACTCTGACGTGTCAAAGCAGGAAAATCAGGGTTGTAATTAATATCATTAAAGATGCTGTATTCCATTTGGGTGAGTCAGGTCTGTGGTTTAGTATTGCCCATATTAGCTCACTGGAGAGACCTCCTGGGATATTTAATGGAACAGAGCCATTGGTAATGTAAGTAGTTCTACCTGTGCAGTTAGAATGCTTGCTGTGAAAATGGGTTATAGTCCAAAAATATAGAAGAAGAAAAGTTCTGTAAGTATTGTGGTATAATATATTCCAGCAGTGAGATATATGACAAACGTGTAGCATCCACCCGTTCATTTTCTGTCAGATGACTTTGATTGAGCAGTGTTGTACGCTCTGGACAGGTCACCAGTGTAGATTATGTAAAAAAATAATAATAATAAGCGCACAGTATGATCAAGCTCACACTGTATAGAGTGTAATATTCACATTCAGTGGTACTGAAGAGATCCATACATACACATCATGTACATATTACATCCATTCCATCCATCCAAAAATGATGGTACCCTTAACTTAATATTTTGTTGCGCAACCTTTTGAGGCAATCGCTGCAATCAAGCAATTTCTGTAACTCTCAATGAGACTCCTGCACCTGTCGACAGGTATTTTTGGCCTGCTGCTCGTGAGCAAACTGCTCCAGCTGTCTCCAGACTGCATGTTTCAGCTCCTTACGCAGACGTCCAATAGGATTTAGATCAGGGCTCATAGAAGGCCACTTCAGAGTCCAGTGTTTGGTTCTTAGCCATTCCTGGGTGTTTTTAGCTGTTTGTTCTGGATCATTATCCTGTTTGAGAACCCATAACCTGTGACTGAAACAACCGTTTCTGATGCACGGCAGCACACTTCGCCCCAGAATGCCTTGATAGTCTTGAGCTTTCATTGTACCCTGCACAGATTCAGGACACCCTGTGTCAGATGCAGCAAAGCAGGCCTAGAACATAACCGAAGCTCCTCCGTGTTTCACAGTAGGTACAGTGTTCTTTTCTTTGTATGCTTCATTTTTGTGTCCGTGAACATAGAGCAGATGTGATTTGCCAGAAAGCTCCAGTTTTGTCCCATCTGTCCAAAGGACGTTCTCCCAGAAACATGCACTTTTGCAAATTCCAGTCTCGTTTTTTTATGATTTTCCTACAGCGGTGGTGTCCTCCTCGGTCATCTTCCATTAAAGTCCACTTTGGCTAAAACAGTGACGGATGGTGTGATCTGGTACTGATGTACCTTGCCCTTGGAGTTCACCTCTAATCTTTTTGGAAGGTGTTCTGGGCTCTTTGGCTGCCATTTGTGTTTCCGTCTCTTCAGTTTGCCATCAATTTTCTTCTTGCGGCCACATCCAAGGAGGTTGGCTACAGTCTCGTGGACAACTGTACATCGAGCTGCTTGGAGACGGTCTTATAGCCTTTACCTTTAATATACTAGTCAATAATTGTCTTTGTTGCCTTAGACAGCTCTCTCCTTAGCTTTCTGTGGTCCATGTTCAGTGTGGTACCAAACAGTACAGTGACTATTTTTCACCCTTTAAATAGGCACATACACCTGTGATGTTAATTGCAGGACACACAGTGGCTTAGCATGTCCCTATGGTCAGCTTATTTTCAATCTTTTCCAGAGGTACCACCATTTTTGTCCAGGCTAGTTTCAGTAGTCAGTTTCAAGTTATGTCAGTGACCATTGTGGGTTTCGTTGATGTGCTGTCATTCCCAATCACTTCCACTTTGTTATAATACCACTAATAGGTGACTGTTCACAAATGTTTGTGAAGCAGACTGCATGCCTAGGTGCTTTATACATCTGAGGCCTGTTGAGGAGCATTTTGTTATGTCCAAAGGTTCATGTTTTTTTCTTTCTCATGCTTTAAGGTGTTTGACCTCTTGATCCTTCATGTAGGAATATGCAGGCATGCGGGACCTCCCTGACAGAGGGCATTCTGGTTTCTGTCTTGGTACCTCTGTCTCCAACACCAATGAGAGCTGTTTGTCCAAACTTCTATATCTTTCTGAACTGTGTGTGACCTGTATAGGATGACTGGAAGGGGCTGTACAATGCAATATGATACTGATTTTGTATAAGTAGGTCTGTGTCCTTTGTTTCTCTGAATTCCTCATTGCATCGCTGCGTGCTCTGTGTTAACCGAATTCCTCCTTGCAAGAATACATTTTCTGAAGACAACTCTGGCCGTATTTTATTCAATGCACTAAAATTTCCGCAACAGGCTATTGGAACACCTGAATTTAGTCATTTGGATGGGGTGATTGAATACTTTTGTCAATATAGTGTAAGTATATGTATCAAAAAATCGTGATTACCTGCTTCTCTTGTCCTGGTGCTTTAGTTAACCGAGTTTGAAAAACAAAGCCCAAATTATAGACATAGTCTTCAATTCTTAGCTGTACTTTGACAGTTAACCAAGGTTAGGTGATAACTTTCAAGTGTAGAACTAGAGGTCATCCATGCATCTTCCAAACTTGAGCACTGCAGTGCTTGTTATCAGGTCTACATAGGTAAAAGAACCAAAGACTGCAGCTGCCTGCTTGAGAGTCTCAGGGCCATTTTCACAGGCGTGAATTAATTCTAGTCAGCTGAACTCAGCTGTTTCGTGCTAATAATAATTTTTTTTTTTTTTTTTTTTTTTTTTACAGAAAATGTTACAGAAATAAAGATAGCAGGAAAAAATTCCTGGTGCAAACACACTTACTGTTAGCCCAAAGCTAATGGCTAATGCTGGTAGAATTGCATTTTATTTTACTTATACTACTGCCAGACACTTTGAATAAAAAATCATGGCATCTGCTTTCTGCGGTTGAAGTTAGCACTACAGTGAGTCAACAACTGCTGTTAGCAGTGTAGATAATTTAGTTGTAAATATAAATATATTTCATGGTTGAAGCTCATAAAAGCTTATTTTGGTCGTTAATGTATTACCGGTTCATAGTATAAAAAAAACAAATTATATATATACATATTATTTCGTGATGTGGACTGCTAAAAACATATTGTGATGGCTCATCATAATTTTAAAGCTGACTGAGCTACAACTAGAGTTATACAAGGTAAATCTGTTTACTGTAATTCAGTTATCCTAAGATTTTGGATAAAACATTGCTGCTCTGTTGAGAGTAATAAGACTAGATGATGTCTCAAGAAGATTAGAACATGCACAGTTATTTACTTTCTACACTGTTGTGTAGATTGGTTTTATAGCGATCTTCAGTCTGTGATGGCGAGCCCAGCCCACGGTGACTGCGAATGGTGAGAAGGTGTGGCCAGCTGGAAGCATCCGTTCACAGGAGAACCCTGAACCGAACATTTCTCCTTGGGATACAGATAAACACACTACCCGAGTAGCCACAGGTGCAACCAGAACTTTGAGCATTAAACAAAAACTCGTTCTTGGGGGAACAGAGCTCCATTTTATTTTTGGGGGGTTTTGTATTTTATTTCACAAGCACTGTACAATTGTCTTTGTTGAATGGTGAGGTAATAAACCACTGCTTGTTCATCTGTTCAGTAATTTGTGGTGACTACTTAATTAAGTTCAATTACTCCTAGTACCTCACGTAGTCTAGTGCCTGAGCTTATGCTGGTCCACGTTAAGGGTGCTGCATATTTGAAGTTCCAGATCTTTAGTGTATAAGCCAAGCAAACCATTAAATATCTAAGGGATATTTCAAATTATAACTTTATATGCAATATAATAATTCTATCACTAAAGTTAAAGGGTATTTTTCTATTTATGCTACTGCTGTTATCATTTTATCATTTCTCACTGCATCCTTTCATTAACCCTGAAACAGCAATCAGGCACTCTGCCCAGCTGGAATCAGACCCAAATAAAAAGGCAGACGGGATTAATTTTCTGCACAATGAAATGCACAGTGACCCTCTTCACTGGAGTAGTTTCCTGAGTAACAGTACTTGCTCTTGTGAAAGCAACAAAGCTACTAGGATCTAACAGATGACTCCCCCTATTCTCCCTCACCTCCTCCACGGCTGAAAGAGGAGCGCCGCTTCTCCTCTGTATGTTCGTTCCAGTCAGCAGGTTCATGTGGACTGCATCCAACTTCCCTGCAGTCTGCAGGGTGAACAGAAGGTCTCTGCAGTACTTGCCATTTCCTTTACAATCCAGCAATTAACTTCACCCGCTGAAAAAACAAAGATTTTTCTCAATGCAGTCTAAATAGGAAGTGTTTTCATTTTGTTAAAAAACACCCACTCGGGCTCCCGGGGGATCCAAATGACATGTAATTGAAGTTTAATGGGTCTTGGTGGCAATAACAAGAAGCAATGAATATTAATATTTTAAAATGACAATAGCATTCCGTATGGATTTTAAATCCTATCAGTCGCTGCAGTATAGCATACCAAAGGCTGTAAAATGGCATCTGTTAGCAGTAGCATGACCTGCTGAGAGGGAGCAGAAGCACACAAGTTTATTCAGAGTCAGTGTCACAGTTCAGCCGGGCGCAGTGCAAAAACAGATGGTGCACTTAGGAGTAGATGCAACACAGAGAGACACAGATAGGCCTCTGCAGCAGCCTTGCTCCCAGATTACTTTTTAGAGCGTAGTGTAATTATTCTGGGAGAGTCAGCTGAGCTTCGTGCTGTTTGTCAGCATCGCCCAGCTTCACGCTCATACACTTCCTCACGTTCATGCTGGTAGACGACCAGGGGCTGCTGCTGCTGTCGTACTGGACAAACAGGAGGCCTTCCTCGGAAGCACGGATTGTTGCTGAGGGGAGGAGAGGTGTTTGCTTTCCAAGCCTGTAGTTTGGCCAAACCATCTAGGATTCACATCACTTACACAGCAACACGTTTGCTTCACTGCTCTCCAGGTTGGTGATTCCCAAACAGGGATACTTCTGCAGCTGCCAACAGATATTTGGAAATATTGTAGAGCAGCTCATGTAATTACACCAAATAGGTGCTTTTATTTATTGGACTGTATTTATGTTTTAATTTTTCCCTTCTTATTGTTTTTATTTGTCATATTTTCTAATTTAATGGAAATGCAACAGCTTAAAATGAGCAGTAAACAGTTAAAATAGTGTAAATGTAAATGTCATGTATTAGTTATGAAAAAATTAAAGCAGTAACTGCAACTGGCTGCCAAATCTAACCAAATGTCAAAGATTGCATTAAAGTTAATCTGATATCCACCTGAGGCTGGCTCCAAAAAGTAAGCGAATCCCTATAAACTTGCATTAAAATGGCCAATTTTACCCAAACTAACATGTTTACAACCTTTCATTGGTGCCTTTCGGAGCATTTTTATTTTTTATTGTTACTGAAATAATTTGACAAATGATGCTGTGAAGTGCAGCCCAACCAAGTTTGAAGTTTGTGCTTCAGTTTTGGTGACTGAAATCGCAGCATTTCATCTGTTTGATCAGAAGGTATCTGTGTTCGTACCCGTGCAGTTTAGCCAAGCTTGCCAGCAGCAGCGTATAACTCAGCACTCCCTTTCTGAGGCTAAAAAAACAACCGAAGTGAAAGCCCTAATGCCGAGACTCCAGAAAACAATGGGTGTTGTCGGGTTTCCATCTTTTCTATACAGTCTGTGAGAAAATGAAAAAGCTAAACATACTGGATAAATGGTAAAAAAAAAATAAATAAAAAAAAAAGCTAAATGTAACTGATAATTTGTTGCAATATGCAGCTGAAATTGAAGTTTCTGCTACTGTGGTAGCATTACAAAGCCAGACTTCTTCATCTGTGGGGGGTTCTGTGGGAATTATTGCTCCTGATTGTGTGTGTTAACTCAGGACGAGGATCAGTTGAATATTTAACTGCGGCAGACAGGATGCCAAGAAGCCTTTTTTAAAAAGTATTTTCTTCTGTCGCCCCCACACTTCTGGAAGGCTGCACCACCTTCCATGCAGTGAACTCAATTAAACTCTGCTGCTGACCCATTTCCCTAGCAATGAGCTCAGGGATGTATCTGACAAATGCTAGTTCATGCCTGCATGTGCCCGGAGGATTGTGGCTTCAAGGAACAAAGTTTTGAGATCAAAACTCTGAGGTGAGCATAATTGCATGCAAATTTTTAACACGCAACAAGCTCAAAGAGACCAGATGAGTCAGACTTTGAGTATTAATATCCCATTGTTTTTCTACAACATAGTGCTGCGACTCGAGTCAAAACTGCAGTTTAATCTCTTAAATCAAACGGTTAATACCAACACTGCATGCATACTGACTGTTTGATAAGACAATAAATTGCACCAGTGGAACGAGTCCTTGCAGAAAAAGTCACAGGCTTCAAAGGGAATCTATTAGCAGATGAAGTGGTAATGATTTTAGGACACAAGTCCATTAAAAGCCATTTCCTTTTAAGAGTGGGGGTGGGGGCGGGGGTGCTCATGAGTCTTTGGAGTCCAGTTCTGCTCCTGTCAGCTCCAGTGTGGAAAAAAAAACAGGAGCACTGGGCCACTGGGACATTCCTGCAAGCATTATCAGCGCTCCTTAACTATTCTAAACTGACATGAATTGCTGTGCCGGCATGATCCCAGCGGACCTTGTTAGCTCCATTTAATGGCAAAATGAGCCAACTTCTAAGTCCTGTGCTGGCACTGGGAGCTATGAATCCTGCCTGCACTGTTGTATTAGATGGTGAATGTAAGAAGATATCACACTAATTACTGAAGGGACACAGGTTTGGGAAGGCTAAATATTTGTACATTTGTTAACACATGGAGCCAATTTGTCAGAGCAGTCACAGAAAGACATTTCCATATCGACAGCACAGCTACGGCACTAAACAAATAATGCAAAAACTGTAATCATTCACTTTATTGTTTTTTAACAATTCTTGGCTACTCTTGCCATTTTTCTCATGTCACATCCAAGATTTTAAGCAGATATTAGCGCTCTGTCATTCAACTATAAATCTGTAATTTACACTTTTGGAGACAATGTAAATTACGGAATATTGGCATATAAAATGTTTCTAATTAGGCCAAAATGTTCCAGGTGATGTGAATTAAAATAAATGTATAACTGTTAACAGCAGCACAGGTAGAAACAGACAATGCAGCCTGAATGCATCATAACCCGTGTGCAATTTTTCGCTCCCCCCCCCCCCCCCACAAGCAAACTGCTGTTACCCCAAAATTTGATACTGCGCAGACTTTTTACACAGCAAACATGCTGAGTGTGCATGTGCCAAAAAAAAAAGTGTTTACCAAAGTCAGTGGTGACTGGAACAGCAGCGTTTTCCCGTAGACTTCTTTGCAATCAATCTGGTTTTGCGGAAACCAGAGGTGTCGCCCCCTGCTGGCCATTAGAAAGAATGCAGTCGCCTGTCCTTTGGCTTCACTTTTTAAACAGATTCAAAATCTTTTAAGTAAAGTCTGTGATCGTGACGTTTGCACTTTCTTTTAAATGGCATTTTACTGTTTTTACTGTTTCATGTTCTCCAGCCAAACGAAATAAACTGATGAACTGGTCCACGTACCCTTACCCTAGATTGTAGTAGGTATAGATTTAAGTCCTTGGTTTTGAGTTTAAGGGTTTATGAACAGACAGAGAAACCATGAGTTGGCCTGAAGGCAGCAGCAACTAAATCCCCAAGAGCAATAAAATGCGAAGGTGTGCCTCTTAAAGAAACTTTTTGCTTCTAAGGCAATTTTTTTTTTCTCAAAATGTGGAGAGGTACAATAAAGGAAAATAGTGAGGAGACCAACTGTGCCACCTGGGGAACTGAAACCCAGAAAATACTACCTTAACAAACTTTAATTATATTGCAAATTGATAGTACGTTGCACAGATGGGGCAGAGATGTGATATAAAATTAGTCCCAACAGTTTATTTAAGGTAATTCAATGAATCAAGTGGGCATGGGCTGGAGCTGCAGAATATTAAAACACCAAAATTAAATCGCAGATACCAGTGAGGAATTAAACCACTCCTTTATTCAAATTATACTCGAAAATGGCCTTCATAAAAAATCTAAAATCACAGGCACTAAAAAATGTAAGACCATTACCCCAACATACCTTTAACCAAGCTGAGGGAACTAAGCAGAGGCCAAAGAGAGAGTGAGCACAGGCCTATGGGTGTCCTATATAATCAAGTCCTTGATTACACAGTCAGAGCTGAAGCTGCATTCATCAGCATTAGGGCAGCGTTTCCTGACACAAAAAGTTAAGTAGTTTTGTTCTCAACAAATTTAGAAACAGCACTCCTAATTTGCCAGTGAAAAACATTAACATTCAAAGACATATCAAAGCCAAACTGTGATGTTAAATACAGATAAATGGATGATCTGAGAGATCTGATATCATTACCCATTTTCAGGTTCAAGCAAACACTGAGGCTTTGTTTGCTTTCCAATATAATCTATCCGTCCATTTTCTTCCACTTATCCGGTTCAGGGTCACGGAGGGTCTGGAGCTTATCCCAGCTGTCATGGGATGAGAGGCGGGGTACACCCAGGACAGGTCGCCCTTCTATCACAGAGCTAACCTAACCCATGCATGTCTTTGGACCGTGGGAGGAAGCTGGAGTACCTGGAGAGAACCCAAGCAAGCATGGGGAGAACATGCAACCTCCAGCTGGCTGGTGTTCAGTAAAATAATAAGGGTGGTTTTCTCCCACATGGTGCAAAAAGCCTCTACAAAAAAAGAGGATTTACAAGGTTAGAAAGCAGTAAGGTAGCTAGCTACTGTACCATGTTCTGCTACAGGACAGGAAGAAGACAAAAATGGACCAAAAGGACATTTGGGATGATCCGCAACACGAGTCATTAGGCATTATTATGTTGCTGTTTGGTTTCAGTTAAAATAATGACACTATAACCTTATTTCTTTCTTTTTTGATTAGTGAACGCCTCGAGTTTTTAAAATCTTAGCCTGATGACGTGCTGCGTGTGAATATACTGCTAATAAAAAGCCGGCGAGGTCCAGGAAGACGAGTTGTGTGTTTATTCAGATAACAGGGGAAAAAGTGCTGCAGCTTCTTAAAATGACCTCATGCACTGCAGCAGAGGCTTTGATCCAGAAACAAGATTATCTCATTACTTAACAAGTGGATTGTTTAAATGCAGTCTTATTAATTTACCTGTGTGCGTCTACTTTACTCGACATGAGAAATATATCGGTTTAGATGCTTTACATTAGCCGCTTGACCCGCTGAACCATCTAAATCTTGCTGTAGGAGCATATTAAAGTGCTCATTTCCAGCTCCATATTTTTTATTCTTGGACTCTGCTAGAGTAGCTTTGCATAATTCAACATTTAAAATAATCCTTATACCGGGCCTCGGTGCAGCCCATCAGTACGCCCACGGTATGAAACCAGCTGTTTTAGCACCGCCTTTCTGTGCCTGAGATGATCATGTTATTAGGATATCCACTCTCTTTGACATCATAGAGATTCAAGGTTAGAAAAAACTGTAACACAGGGTGTTTTACACAGATTATGGCTCCCTGGGATTACTGGAACCTACAAGAAGAACTATCATCATGTTATCAGCTATTTTAATATCTTCTTTTGAGTTAAAACCAGACAGTGAAGCCTATTTTAAGTAACTAGTGAGTGAGCCCAGCCGCGCCGATGTGAGGAGGTCAGCGTGGCGATGTTAGGTAAGCAATAAAAGCCGAGTGGAGACGAGATCAGATCGGGGAAAGCAGCTCTGCTCAGACTGCCGCAGCTTGGAAATGCTAACAGAGTTTATTGAACAGAGTCAGACTGTTGTGTTGCTGCAGAGAGAAGTCGTGTGCGTGTTTGGACACTAAACGGTGTAACCATAGTAACTGCCTGGACAAAACAGAGGTGGTGACAGCTGTAATCTCAAACTGCTGGAGTGAAATATGTGTAGTTCTGTTATAAACAAAACGAACGCTGCATCGTGAGTAAAGACATGAGAGGCTGTGCGATGTTTTTTCTGTATCGGACGTGTTTTCGAAGCCATGCGCAGAAGTTAAAAGGCAGAAAAGGCTGGAAAGGGTTTTGGAACATAATGAAGATCTAAGGAATAGAACTCACTTCTGCCCTTTGAGAGGCTGGCTGACATTTCCTCCACCTTGCCAATCAGATCAGCACAAATGTCCCGGGGATGAGGCCTCTGCACTTTGTCATCTTTAGTTTGAAGGATGCGACCCCCAGCAGAAAGCTTTATTAAAAAGTTTGATGAGGAAGTTTGTCTTCACTTCCTGAAGGTGTACTTAACGGGGGTGCTGGGGCTGTTTATTGTATAGCTGTAAATAGTGTAGGAGAAAATATGGTACGGTGTATGGAAGGTTGTTTTGTTTTTAGGCAATCTTTTGTTACTGCTTATTTTAAAGGTGAAAAATTTTAATATACAATTTAAATAGACTAATAAATGATGCTATATTATTATAAATTAAGCTAAACACAGATTAACAATATTAATGACAATAATGTTAGGTTGAGAAAAAGATGTTTCACCTCTTAACCAAGAAGCTTCTCAGTTCCAAAAGCTGGAGAGTCCCCGGTATTTAAACCCTAGTGGGGGCTGTTCCCTTTGGAGGTGGCCGTTGACCCACTATTGATTATGTGCATCATCACATGAGCCGAGGAGTGGAAAAAAAGGCACGGGTCATTACCAGCAGGGGTTTCGGGTGAAACTACTGTGAGACCTTGCCCCACCCTGTCATGTGACCTACTGAGGTCACCTGAGGTGCACTGGAAGAGATCCCGAGACTGCGTTGTAGGTGGCTCACAGCCGGTGTTGTAAGCCACCACCTCTGTTCAATGATGGACATAGATGGCCACTTTTACTCCTCTTTCAAGCTGTCTTTGAAAGAGGAGCAAAAGAGGCCGTCTATGAGCGTTGTGCTAAATTTGTACTAACCCCGTTGTTAAAAATATGATGACCATTACAACATTACATTTTTGAGCTATCGTTCCTTTAGTCATTCTGGACAGAGTCATGAGCAACCCAGTATGAAACAAGAAGTTCTCAGGTGGGTTATGGTAAATCACTCAAAATATTTCTACGCTTTATATTCACTCACCAGCAAATATTCAGACATAAAACTTCACAACTTCTTGCTCCCGTGCTCTCTCGACAAAGACACTGTGTGCTGCTGTGTGTCTCGGTAAAGATCGCTGGTAAAAGAGCAGCAAAAGGTTCATTTCCTGCCTCCGTCCAGGCTTTCTCTGGCTGCTGCAGCCTGCGGGGAGTCGAGGTGACAGGCAAACATGTTGATCACAGCTCAATAAGCAGCACCGAGGTCATCAAGAGCTTCTTTAAATGAGATGGGCTAAGCGTTACCCCAGCAACAGGCTACACCGATGAGCAAACAGGACGTCCCCAGACAATATGAACGTGCACATGTCCGTATAACGGCGCATTTTCATGTGTCCATGTGTGGCTTTGAGACTTGTGTATGGTTTAGTGAAAGAGTATGTTTGCACAATGTCTAGGTGTGTGTGTGTGTGTGTGTGTGTGTTCTGCTTTACCATTTTAAACCTCAGACTGCAGAGTCATGGGTAGATATTTTTTCCTTTTTATTTTTTTTAAAAAAAAGGAGAAAATTGCTCTGCATTGCAGTCCGTGTAGTCCCAAGATCATTACTGATAATGGCAGCCTGTTTATAACACTGCATTTGAGTGAACATGTGATTTGCTGAAGCACAATGCCATGTGAAATCTTAAGTCATTAAAAGATATACAGGAGCTGGCAGAGATACTGGAGCCCTGTATGGCTTACTATGACTAGTAAAAACACTAGAAGAGAATCAGCCACCATACTTTGATTACAGTTTTCAGACAAATTGAACCATATTTGTGGTTTCAGTTAATTCATTTCAGGTTTATTTACAGAGCGATAATTAACAGCCACAGTTGCCTCACGACATCTTTTTTTGCAAGTTAAAGATTAAAATTTTGGAGAGAAAACCCCAATAAGGTGGTAGTAAAGAAGAATTCCCTTTTAATAGAAAAACAGGAAGAGATCTCCAGCAGAACCAGGCTGAGGGTGTCAGCCATGTTTCATGGCCAGTTCCAAAGAGAAGAGAGAAAAGGAGAGCATAGAAAGTCAGAAATTACATCTTTGGAAAAGGTCAAAAGTGCCAAATGCAGCGCTGAGGTCAAGCAAGATTAAAATGGAGCAGGAACCAGAATCAACTGATGGAAATATATCATTGTACACCTTAAATAGAGCAGATACTACTGTGCTGCTTTTAACACCGTTAACCTTGGCATTGTTTTTCAAATGTTTCGAGAGGGAAGTTGGTTAGCAGGACTAGTTTTAAATAGATTTTCCTCTGAGTGATAGAACCTGTCAGAAAAGGGAACGGCGCTCTTCTTTTTTTTAACAATACACGTCACCCGTTGGTTCTGTCCTTCAGAAGCACAGTATTCAGTATCACTGTTATGCAGATGACACTCTGTTTTATATACCTGCTACATTCAACTGTTCAGATGATATGAAATCCTGGAAGGTCAGCATGCTCACATGCTCACAGTGTCATCATGCAAATTTATAAAATAGAATGACTCTTTACACACCTTTCCATTTGAACAGCACGGTTTATGAACACCTGTAAAGAGATGTTGGGGATAAGGTGAGATGGAGATAGATGATGTGCTATGGTGAACCCTAAAGGAAGCAGTTGGAAGAAAGAGATTTTAAGTTAGATCGCAGTAGCACTGCATGTTGTACATGTCAAAAGTATAAAATATGACAGCTGTAACTTCTAGATCTGAAAAGCAAAGACAATAAGGAAGTGCCTTAAAACTGTTTTTTTTTAAATGCCCAGCAGGGGGCCGACTCCTGTGGCTTCAAAAAAACTTCCAGTTGTATAGAAGTCTCTGGGTAAATGTCCCTCAGTCATCCTGCTTTTTGACCTATGTTATGTCATAGTGAATAGAACACGAAGTTAATTTAGTAAATTATGGTCATTATTAGAGCCAGAAAAGGAGGATTATCCAGGGTCTGCTCATCGAGTAATGATAGTCAGTCACACATTGTTGTTACTCGCTCTCTGCATCCAATTTTAAAAAACCAAAAGGGTAATGGCAAAAATACCCTCTTATGAGGTTTCATAACAGGACTTCACTAACCAGTAGATGACATCCCAGTGGCTACATCCATTTTTCATATTGTTGAAAAAAAAAAGAGCCCTGTGACAGGCTGGCGACCTGTCCAGGGTGTACCCTACCTCTCACTCTGTGACAGCTGGGATAGGCTCCAGCCTATTTGTATACTTTTGACCCTGTGTGGATTAGAGAAAATAGTTTTTTAAAGTAATTAAAGATGCATGCTGTCCAATCATTCCATCCTGGAAAAAGAACAGTTCAAAGAAATCATTAAAGGCCCAGAATGACCTTCATGCCCGTGATGAGTATGTGTAAACTTTTGACCACAGCTGTATATATCTGGCCAACCGTGCTGATTCACAGAACTGCTGTGAGACTGGCTTAAAATATTTGAATTTCACCCACTAAATCATTGCAGTGAATTAGATGAACTTATTAACATAATGGTTTTCAAGTGTGAACAGCTTGTGAGCTTTACGTTATGCTATACTGATGCCGTTGGTTCGAGTACTCTGCCAGCTGGTTTTTGACTACAGTGTGGTCCTTAAGTGCGGTGGCAGCTTTCTGCACACTATGTGAGCCTTCGAGCCAGTGGAGGGTGTGTGTAATGTGTGTGTGTGTGCGCATTAAGGCAGGGTCATTGAGGAGTAATAGGATTGCTCGGCCCCGCTCCTTCTCTGGACACCCTGGCAAAGACAGGCCTCCTAAATCATCCTCACATCTCTGAGCAAGATGGAGGACCTGGCATAGCTTCTCCCCGCCCTCCATCCCCGCTGCAGCCGTAACCACTCACCCCACCGTGGTGCTGAGATTTTCCTGCAACCTGCAGGAAGACTGGAATAATATCTACTCAGCATTCTGTAAATATCCGCTGGGAGAAAGTACTCCAGTTCATCGCAGCTGTGCCATTTACTGTTTAGCGGCTCGTCCTAAACTTGTGCTGTTTGTTATTGAACTTTTCATCCTATGACTCCTAAGAAGGATGCGACATGTGAGGTGAAGAAGCCTACTCAGCTTCTGTAGTTCATTATTCATGTTCTGTACGCTCTTGCTTCTGTTCAGGGTCATAAAGAGGCTGAAGCCATTTAAACCTGTCGTCTGCGCATGACAACCTTTGCAGGTTAAAAAAAAAAGTCAGCTTTGAGACAATGAGGATTTGTTTCAAGGTACTTTTTCTTCAGGACATTAAGGTAGTCTGGTCAAATGACTCAGCAAGTCAGATTTGTCCTTTTTTTTTCTTCTTCTTTCTGTTCCAAATGGGGAGCAACATCGGCCCAGACCATGAAAATAAAGGGCAGGCCTTCGAGTATTTTTGATGAAAATCAATGCAAAGGTCCTCAGACACCAAAGTTTACCACAAACCAGATGGCAGTTATGTGCAAAAGAATTAAAAAATAAAAATAAAAAAAAACACTTTATTGTAGTCGATCCTTACCAGACCAGATACTGTAAGACACACAGCACAGTGTGAGCAGGAGAAGTGAAAATCATTCAGGCCAAGTGAGATATCGTGCGAATGGCACAGATGGACAGCATGAAAATATAATGCCTCTGGCCACGGCTGTCGCCAGCAGGGACAGTGTGCCACTCAGCCTCGCCCACAGTTTTCCCAGTAGTCACTTGCTTATGGCAACCAATAATAAAAAAACAAAATCCCCAGTGGCCCCAAAATAATTATCCACACAGATCTCCATTTCAAAAAAGATGTTTGTAAAACTGTTGACAGGACTCTTCCAGCAAGAATGCCGTTTTTTTATGCTTCCTGTTATTAATTTAAATCCATGGAAGTTTCTCCTCCTCAGCGTAGATATTATGGACGGCCTATGGGGGCCCAGAAACATCCTAAAAGGTCATTGTGCCTCCTCAGCTGAATTCTAATGGAATTCATCACTGATAAGCTTGTGCAGTGACAAACAGGCTCAAGTTTGTTACTTTGTTAATTGTAACTTAGCAATTATCACAGCATGACTGAGGACGACTGCGGAGCAGGTGGGCTGATGCCAGTCGGACTCTGCAAGGTACCGCCTCGTGTCTCCTCGTGGAACTGAAAGGGGGTCTTTCACCAGCTCGTGGGGCTAGTTTTAAAGCATGATCTCACTTGAAAATTGCAAAACAAACGGAAATGTGCTGAGAGTGTTCTGAATTTAAAGTCAGTGACCCCAGCTGTGCCGGTGTGTGGTGAGTTCATTAATCCACAGCCAGAGAAAATCTCTCTCCTGCTTCTTACGCTCTACTTTTGCACTTTTGCACTTTTGTAACTGTGGCTACATTTCTCTTTGAGTGTGCTAAGCATGCATAGTGGAAATGGTGCACACCGGTTCATGATGTGGCTTAAAGTAGGTTTTTATGCTTGAATTGGTTGTGTAGCCTATATAGGTGGTCCCATGTTTGGTTGTAATTATATAGGATCGTCCTTGAGATTTTTTTTTCCTTCTAATTTGTGGACGTGGCCCATGTGACTGCATATAGGTGACAGTGTGAATGTAGTTATGAGTTGGGATGGCAAGTTATGCTAGGAATAAAATAGGATTAAACCATAAATGACTGAATGGTCAGCTGTTCCTTTTATTATAACAAAATTCTAAACCTATAAATCCACTTAGCCACTTTCTTAGTAATGTATAACTTGAAGCCTTAATAGCTTTTAAACACTTAGGCATTTTCCTATTGGAGCCGACTCACCATTAGGCAGGATTCACCCGGAGACGCTGCTTCAGTGCTTGATGATAGGTGGTTAACATAACCACCTATCATCAAGCACTGAACAAAAAACATTTTTGTTCATATCCAACAGGCTGATTATACACTGCAATGATCAGCTTCCCCTACATTTTTGATGCTGAACTGCACAAATAACCACCGTGCTCGCTCTCTGGATATTTTTACAACATGACGTGATTGGCTGGTGCTTGTGGCGATCCTTGAAAAGTTCAGCTTTTCTCAACTTTTTAGTGCGCGTTGCCCGAGCAAAGTGTAGCAGCGGACCCACAGTTCAGTCTGGCAGCATGTGACCTCACTGCATTCAAAGTGAATGTGAGGCGAGCGTGCTGACGGCGTCCGGCCTAAGAGAGGAGCTGCAGCTTTTGGCACTTCTGTTGTGGGTTAATTTTATAACCTCAGAGATTGCAGCTTGTTTGTTCCCCCGAATGGCTACAAATGTTTTTTTATATATATATATTTTGATATTTCTACTTTGACTCTTGAAGATAATATGAAACAGTATGAAGATCCAGCGCTGAAGATCTGAAGTGGTGATGGTCAAATGAGTGGAATGAGCCACAGAGAGGATATTTCTAAGTGCAATTAAAGTCTTTTCTATAACATATCAGTCTGTTGGATAGTGGCGATGCTTTGATTAAGTTGGCTGTTCTAGTTCAGCTCAATTCAAAGCTGCTTTCAAACTATCAATTAGACAGATTTAGACAGTTATCATATGACGGTAATTAGTTCAACAATGCCAAATTCATCTTATCAGCTGCAGATAATTAATAAATCTGAGAATGTACCATGAAGTTTATCATTAGTCACTCAAGCCTTACAGACTTATCAGCACGAGCAGCGCAGCTTTTCTCCTCTTCTTCTAAGATATGATGGAATTTTTAATTTGGAATATTTACATATCCGTGCTTTTATTTCCCCTATCACCCCCCCCCCCCCTTCTCTCTCCGCCTCCCAGTTTCCACTTTTCCCTCGAGGCTGTGTGGTTTTCTGTCTCTGCGTGTCACAGGCAGACCTGCTGCTTCTCTACAACAGGAGTAATCTAAACAGAGCGAGGTGAACTTTTACAGGGGTTTGGACCAAGAAACTAAATTTACGCTGCACCTTATCAGGCTGGCTCTTATCAGCTGGTATTTTGTCTCTGGAGCTTATATGTGGAATGAGCAGAATGGGAAAATATTTAGAAAGATCCCACGGTGATGGACTGGGCATAGCATAAAAGATCCTACAGTTAACACAAAAAAAAAAAAAAAAGCCTCCACAGTCGAGGCTTCCAGAGGCAAAACACTGCAGAGCAGGGAGAGATGAAAGCAGCTGGCTCTTTATTTATCAGGAGAAATGAGTGCTGCCGTGTGCCACCACTGCTGTCAATCCATCAAGATCTCTGTCAGCTTTTTCCTCAGGTGGTGTTCAAACTGCAGCACAACAACGGGAAGCAGGAAATCAAAGCATTAGCACAATTTAGTGATAGCAATTTAATTGCCTCTGGAACAAAAATTGGATTAATGAGAATGTTTTTTTGTTTTTTTTCATTATTGTGATAAAGCTTCCAAAACAAAACAGACACACAGTTGCTGCAGTCAGGACAGGAATACTGATCAGGATAGAGGAACGAGGAGGAATCCCAGCTAAAACCGCAGTCATTACCAGGCTGGGCTACCTACTGGGCGAAGTGGGCAAACATCCAGAAGTCCTGCACCCTAATGGGTAATTGGATTATGGTTTTTATTAACCTGACAGTATCAGTTTACATGGCAAACAAACATGTTAATGTACATGGTGGCTAAGTCAGCGTCTACAGTCCAGTAGAGCTTCTGTGGTATTGGTAAGCACAGTGTCCAGATGGGGAACGTTCACATTATTTATTATGAGACGACACAGGCTGAAGGTGGCAATTACTGCTAACTGCCACCTGCCTAATGGCAGCGGATCCAGTGGGTGTGCTTGGTATGCAGCAGTGTGTCAGTGGGCCAGAGGTCCGTAGTATGAAGCAGGATTCTTGCTTTTTGCTGGGGTCAGTCATCGTGACCTTCTTCCAGATACAAAACCATCAGCTCCTGACCAACCAGGTCTCCGGAAAATAACTTCACATCTGGAAAACCGAAGTCCTTTCTGACCTTATCTAAACGTCTCACATGGGCTAAGTGTGTTCTGTACTTGCTCTGAGAGCATGTAACACTGCTGTAGCTGCGGCTGAAAGAATAAAGCTAAAACAACAATAATGTGTTTATTTAAAGGAATATGTAACTTTAATTATATGGCAGATCATCTTGTGTCTTACCACAATAATAATGTGGCTTTATTCTGAGCATGTTAAAATAATTTAGCAACAAGAAAGAAAAACAAGACGGAAAAAAAAACACAAAACAAAACAAAAGGAAAAAAAATAACATGTTCAAAAAGAGGAGTAGGAAGAAGCATAAACTTGTTTAATGCCTTTTCCACTTTTTAGTAACTAATCATCACTTTTTCTCCTGTTCATGCCTTATCTTAAAAATCCTTCCTTACAACTGGTGACATGTATTTGGTTTTATAACCCCAGTAACACACCAAGAGATATACTTATTTAGAATAGAATAGAACTTTATTGTCATTGACATACAGCGAAATTACAGATACATATATACACACATACATGTGCAGTGTGTGGGTGAGAACAGCCGGTCAAACCCCTCCCTCCTCCCTGTACCTTGCAAAAACCATATCGAAATGCTTTGCGAAACTTTTTATGTGAGATTATTTGATCATCTATTATCACACCAAGATACTTGTTTTTGTGAACTTTTGTATGTATCTGCAGTTCTGGGATATATCAGATATCTTACAAATGTTATTTAAATAAATGGGGGGGGGGGGGGGAAGGCATGGAC
>JAVDPK010002198.1:251643-298488 GCA_034780415.1 Cichlasoma orientale
CCCCCCCCCCCCCCCCCCCCCCGCAGACACCTCTTTAAAGCCTACATTCAATCTAAAAACACAGTTAACTAATACCACAAAAAATATCCACACATTCATGTGTTATATTTGCCGTCATTAGTCTTCAGATTTCATATCACATTTGCTCGTTTAAGCGACACCCCCCAAAACAAAAATGTCATTGTTTTGCTGCAGTTCTCCAGGTGAGGCTGGTGATGTAGAGATCTGCGCTTCTTAGTGCTCTTATGGTTCAATGCATTCGACACTATCAGCTTGCAAGCCACCAGCTCAGAGATATCGCCCCAGGCCACCTTTCCCTCAGGAAGCTTCAGCTCTGCTGTCCAAGCCTCTGTTTGAAATGTTTTATCTAACTGCTCTGAACAGGGGAATTGTGGGAGGAGGTGGCTATGACCACCAAAACCCTGTTTCAAGATGAAAAATGAAATATTCCCCTTTTAAAACTGTGCTTTGGCTTTCAGCAGTGTTGCCACACATTTGCAGTCCAGTCACTAAGCTGGTGCAGTTATCTTGACAAGCAGGTGGGGGTTCAGCATGTTTCACTGCACTGGATTGCACAATATCTTTTTAAAAAAAAAACAACAACACAAAAAAAGACACCAACAAATGTCCAGAGCGGCACACTTACTCTTACTGCTGTGCATCTGGTGACTGTCGAAGCCTCCGAAGGTCTCAGCCCTGCGGGGCAAGCACACCGGCCCCGCGCCTCCTCCCTCCTGGACGCTGGCCATTGCTCCACCCAGGCTGCCGTTCACCAGCGCCTGCAACATCTCCACTGTCGTGGACGCACACAGAGGCAAATATCAACGTGCGGGTCAGTAAGTGAATTATCCAGCTAACTGTGTTACAGTTCAGCTCTGCAGCCATATATCCTGGCAGGCTGATACTGGCTCCTGTTGCTAAGCAACTATTGACAACCCATTAGAGCCACAGAGCTTCTTCACTAAAAGTTTAAACATCTTCGCAATTTGAAATTTATAGAAACTCTGAAAAGATGTGCGCATTGCTACCAGCATACAGTGTGCGGATGGCGCACTGTGACCTTTCCTGTCTGGCAGGCTCTCAGTAAAACACAATAACCTCAGGAGGAGAAATCGCATTACTGCTGCCAATTCACATATCAAATAAGGACAATTACTGCTCCGGGCTTTACAAGGACGAGGTGAAAAAGACATTGTGCTGTGGAGAAGGTAAACTTTTGCTGCTAGTTTGAAAAGTTATAATCATTACAGGAGTTCTCCTTCATTCATCCGCCCTGTGTTAGAGCTGCAGCCTGTTTTTCTTTGAACTGTCACAAAGTTACCAAACGTGTAAACTGTGAAACAAATCCTTTGTGTTTTTTAACCAGATTGTTGTGGAACACTCTTTGCCTGCAGCGGGACTGAATAATGAGGAGGACCTGTTTAAAACGTCCTTACATAAGTCACAGCTCTGACCACTGAAGCAGCTCCGCAAACACAAACACACACACACACCGAGAACAGGCTCAGGGAATCTCCGCATTTTGTAAAAACCAAATTCATTCACTGTTTAAGATTTTCCAGCATACATGCTCAGAACGAATGTTTCACCTCTTCATTGCATAAAGCTAGATGTTACCGCACTATAAGAGGATGTCGATGGGGCCATAAAAAGTCTTAAATGCACATTTACTGGTAAAAAGCCTTAAAAATCAGTCGGGATTGGCGGAGTTGTTTTAGTATCAGATTCATGTTAGACCATCCAGTTCCACTACTGTTAAGGCCACAGTGGGTTCATTTAGGCCCCACAGCTCGCTGGGCTTGCAGGTTCACTGTTGGGAATGCTGAATGCTCATTAGTCTATGGAATTGTTAAGATGGGATGCGGTTAATGCCTGGAAATTTTTTTGTGCTGTGTTCTTAAATTCAATTACTCCGATATGACTTCAAACTGGACAGTACTGTACTGTCATTCAAATCCTTTGCTTCCATTTTTGACTGCAGGAAGGCACTAACAGACCCTCCAGGCTGCTCATTCCTTTTGCCGACGTGGGCTTGGTCCTTGCTTCAACAATAATTTGTATTTTTAAGCTAATGCTAATTAGAGCACTAAACTCCAGCCCACTGTTCTGTCAGAGAGTACACTCGGAAAAAGGATTGGCTCTACTGCTCGGGCTCAGATTGGCGAGCACGGCTCCGACAGACTTGTCTTCATTTATCCCAAAGACAAACGCTATTAAACTCTCCAGTTTATTCTATTCCGTGATCTAAAAAGCAAACGATTCACGACGGCAGATTCCCGTGAAAGTAAAACAGTTACAATTTCAAGCAGTTTCAAGCACTTAATCCAAAATCCAAGCACTTTTCAAACCTTGGAAACACAACATTAAAATTCAAGGGTTTCCAGCACCCATAAAAACCCTGCAGGCTGACACGTACATACAGTACCACAACACCCATGTACCAGAAATACAGCTGATACTGCACTGCAATGAAGAAATACTAAAAACACAAAATGATTATTGAAACCAATCAAACTGTCTTTTGTCTGACAATTTTAATTAGTTTTATTTCAAATTATTATTATTAATCTATAAATATGCATTAAAAGATTATCTAGCACATTTTTGGTCTTCCAGGAACTATCCTGACCCAGCCGTTTAAATTTAAAGTCATCCTATCGCAGTCTTTCTCCGCGTTCCGTTCCCTTTACCACAACATACAGTAACTGCTCTCAGTTCACTTCGCAGCTTTCTTCTAAAACACATTTGATGAACAGCGCTGCCAAAGCACCAAACAGAGCTGTAGTAAAACCTCAAAACACATCCCAACTCCTTTAATGTTTTCCACACACTTCTATTTCTCTCTCGGGCTCCGCAGAGATCCAACTACCAAGCTAATTAGTTTTAAAACGGGGGTATGCCCTCATCGGATGAATTATAATGAATTAACAAGTTTTCTTTACATGCAAATAAGAACTCAAAGTTTTACACAATACTTTTGGTTCTTATATCAATAATCGTGTAGCCCTCCACATGGTCGCCGAAGTGGATCCCACTCACCTGTAGGCTCAAAAACGTGTGGTTTGAAACTGTGCATGTGAGTATTTCATTACAAACAATAAGGTGTCTGTTCAGCAGACGTTTTAATGTTCTGATTAATAACTGAAATCAGTCCGACCGACAAGCTTACGCAGCGATCGCACTGAATGTTTCTGCGTGCAGCATCCTCGGCCACCCTGCCATCACTTTTGATCAGGGTGATTTCTCAGGTCGCCTGCTGCGAAGCAACCCGTCTCCAAACAGTCACGACCCGACTCAGACTGACTGCAGCCGCTCTGACGGACTGCCGGAGGTTTGCAAATAACTGCCATCTAATTTATAAAGGCAGGCAGATCGCCAACACGCCGCGATCGATCTGGTTCTGGTTCCGCCTGGACTCTGAATCTAAGTAGATAATGTGAATCTCTGCGCAAGTAAACAGCAACAGATTTGCAATTTTTACTGATTTATCACAGTTAATCATCATATCATCACAAGCAGCTTGCATGTCAGCAGACCTCCTCAGTCTTATGGCCATTTTATTGCTGTCTTGCTGCACCATTGCTAGTGTAACTGTAGCACAGCCTCAGTCTCTGGGTCAAAGTTAGTTAACAAAGTGATCTAAGCAGTTTGTTTACTCATTTATATTCAGGTTCACTGTATGTAAAAGATGGACCGGGCCATTAGGTCCGAAAAGTGAACCTGTAGTGGAAACCGACCACCCTGCAGTGATTTATTTCAACCACTGCTTTCAGGTCTTGCTGATTACCTGATGTTCCTTTTGTAACTTGTGGTGTCATTTAGAGTAAACCAATAAAGCAGGCTGTCATTAGGGAGTGGTTTGATTGACAGGTCGCTATAGGATGAGTCCTGTGGTTCTTTAATTAGATCTCAGAAGGTGGTGAGAGCCAAAAAGCTCAGTTTGAGGCTTTAAAAACAGAACTTCACAATAATGGGTGAAGGACACCGTGGTGGCCGGATCCTTTCGTTAATATATGCAGTCTGTGCTTTTAAGTCCGCCTGTTTAATAAAATGGAAAATGTGGTTTAAGATGTACTGGGGTTGACAGACGCAGTATAGTAGTAGTATAGTAGTATCGTATACACACCTCACACTGTGTTCATTCAGTTCATTCCAATTTCTTTCTAAGAATATATAATGAATGATGCATCTTAGAAACCCTCGCTTTCTCTGTCTTACCTTCCTGCAGGGCATCTTTCATGATGGATGCCCCCCCGGGCGGCTCCAGGTTGCAGGGCGACCTGAAGAAAGGTTGGACCTCCCGGCAGGCCTCCTCGCCTGGGCTCATGCCCTCCCACATCTCCCTGAAAAGCCGCACCTTCTCCTCCAGCAGTGACATGATTTCGGTATCCTTTTTCCTCAAAAGTTCTGGCCGACAGACACGGACAGAAAGACAGACGGTGAGAAATCCCAGCGAACGTGCGTCTGCGTTCGATCACGCAAACAAACCGAACGGGTTTCTCTCACCTCTCATTTCCTTTGCTTTGGTCTCTAGCTGTCTCTTGTCATCTTCTGTCTCACTAGGAATCCCCTCGTCCTCATCCTTCTCCCTGTCCAATAAAGGAAATAAGGATGATGTACAACATCCAGTAAATTAGACAAGATTAAAGACCAACAATCTGCATCACTTACAGTGTCTGTGTCTAAATTTAGAAGTGTTTAATCAATTAACTGGATCAAGATAAATTACTCACCAGAGTTTTGGTAATTAAAAACTTGTGATTTATTCTTTATTATAGATATAGATATTATCAAGGAGCTAATGACAGGCATGTGGGGATTTCAGCTGTTTCTAAATGTTTGCTTCATTTTTGTCTTTGTAAATTCACAACAAGGGGATTCGTGTTACAAGGAATAAGAAATAAACAGTTCTCTTTTTTCTTTCTTCTCAGAAAGAAAAAAAAAAGATTTGTGAAAATAACTATTAACTTCTGACCGATCTACAACCGATCAGCCTGTGCATCGATCCCACGGGACAACAGGCAACTCTGCCAAAAGTTTGAAGCATATGGTAATTTTAGTTAAAAAAAAAAATATCCAGAGCATCAGTTTTGCTTTTTTCTTCTTGCCAATAGCTTGATCTATATTTGTGTTTTGACAGAAGTCAGACCGGGAGGGAGACACAGTGCTAAATCTCTCCCTTTCCCACTGGGTGCATTCAAATAATCCTCTGCTTATAGTGAGCTGTCCTTGAAGCCAATCCAGCATTAGACTGTCCCCGAGTACATCCTATCCCCAGGTAGTGCTAATCCTCCTAACAGCACAGTGCTCTGTCTAGAGAACTGGGCTTGGTCTAACTCCTGGTTTACATCATAGATGGACTGGCGATGAACTCTAAGAGGGCCAGCCCTGAATGTAAAGTACAGTGAAGGCAGTAAACAAGAAGAGATCAGGATCTGAGCCTGCTCTTACATGCAGAGTACAAAATGCACAAATACTTGGGTGCTACGTATGTTACTATATTCAATCCCAATATGTCTTAAAATAAAAACACTGACATGAATCCTACTCACATGGACTGCATGGCCTCCTGGATGAGTTGCATCCAGGTGTTGCGTTCTTCTTTTGAGCTGGCCAGAACCTCCATCATCTCCGGCTTCTCCATGCCCGCCGTGATGAGGAAGAGGCCGCGCTCTTCGTTAGCGACCTCCCTGACAATCAGCTTCTGCAGGGAGATCACGGTGGAGCGCTGGTCCTGGAGGGAGAGAGGCGACATGGGAGGAGAATGAAGAGAAAAAAAAAAAGAAGAGAGAGATGACAGTGGGAGGGCCAGGGGGAAGAAAGGGGGAGGAGGGAAGACAAATGGTGAGGATTGGGGAAGAGGATGGGAAAGGCAGGAAGACGGGTGGGTTGAAGCACAAGAGAAAAGGAGGGGGAGGAAAAAAAGATAATTGCAGGAGAAGAAAGGAAAGAGAAACAAAGACAAAGGGATGGGAAAAAAAAGACCACAGAATGAGTGAAGAGTTGGGTGACATGAAGGGGGAAAATGAAAAAAGATGAAGAATTAAAGAGAAAAGAAGAAGCCGATGTGACATTCTGGCTAATTTTATGATTATGGTGGCTGTCAGCTGATTCACAGTGCCTCTGCTAACCTTGCATTCTTAAGCGTGCCAACGCTGTAAAGCAGATTTTAGTACACCACAAACCGCTGCATCATTTCTCCTCGAACCAGTAAAACTCCAAAGCTGTAACCACATCCCTACATTTTTTCTGCAACCACTTGTCTGAGGTTTAAAGAATAGGTTGAGTTTTTGTTTTTTTTCTCTCCTGTGTGTTTGTCTTCCTGGTGTGACTACATTGTAAACAATAGGAAGAAAATCCACAGCGCACGTTCTACAGTTTAAACCAAATCAAGTGAGTATTTTAGAGGGAAGAAAATTCTTTAGTGCAGCTCATCAAATGGAACAAAAAGCTTCAGTCTGCACTAAAAAAAAAAAAAAACGCTCCACATTCAACATGAAGGGAGGCAATAATTCTTACAACAGTTACAGCAGCTGTCTTCAAGTGCAAACTCGCACCTTTGATGGGATACTTTTACAAAAATATTGCATTAACCGCAAAGGAATTACAGCCATTTTTATACACACTCAAATGTAATTCAACAATTCACTCAAAAAGCGAATGTGTGTGAATGTTAGTAAGCACAGTGCCTGTATGAATGGGGTAAATGTGTTGCATAAAGCGCTTTGAGTGCTCAGCTAGAGTAGGAGAGCGCTATATAAGAAGAACTAGTCTATTTACTGGCACGTGTGGGCTATTTCTGTCACCTTTCATCAGTTAACTGGTAAAAGGACTGCATTCAGAAACTTTGGCTGCAAACCCACAACGTTCAGCTGAAAGAGCTCTCACTGCCATCTTTAAGCTGCGAAAACAAAACTAACGCATCACAGAGAGAGAGGGGGAACATTACGAGACACCAAATCAAGAGCTTTGGTATGTTTAGAGGAGGGGAAAAAAGGACACACGGGGAGCTCAGCTTCATAAAAAGGCCTTGATGTCCACAGAAGAGAACAGTGGTGGATGATCACAGGATCGTTTCCATAGTAAAGAAAAGCAACCCGAGAGAAAGACCCAGAAAAAACAACTGAAGACAAGAACAGTGAAACGCTGGAAGAACATTACAGATGAAGCCTTTTCTTTGCGATGTTCGCTGGTTCCAGGCTTCAGGCAGTCACTGCCTCAAAAGGATTCTCCAAGTTAATTTGTCCAATTACAACTGAGTGTGAATTAGAGTGGCAGCAGTTCCTTTGCAGTTCACTTTTTTGCCCCCCATCAATCCATGAGAGGAAAGCAGGAAATCACTTCAGCTTCTTATTAATTTTTGGGCCGCCAGGTTCAAGCTGAGGTCTGCAGACAGGAGCACGCCCACTGCACCAATAGGCCAACAAGCTGGTAACACCGAATGCAACCAAAATAAAAGCTGATCGTTCCAGCTGAGGAGGGAGACTGAGTCGAATATGTATTTACTGAGTATTGTGTGTATTTACTGTGCTGTATTTACTGAGAGTGTAAAGCGGATGCATTTCCTGAAAGACATTTTCTGTTTTCATCAGTTCAAAGAAGATCATTTGCGTTGCCATTCTGGTGTTTGAATCTTCACACCAGCAAAGATATGGAGCCACAGACCCCTCTTCAGAGAGACCAATCTCAAAGTAACGAAGTAGGCAGGTTTACATTTTGGAGCCACTTCCATGGTGGAAGGCTGTGCTGCACAGTTCAAGTAAATACAATAAAAGATCTTTTACTTTCCTTCATTTATTTAAAATGAAACTTCCAAACATCGAGTTGTTCAGGCCTGTGAACGAGGCCGGCTCATACTCCCCTGTCTTAAGCACAAGCCCATACAAATAACAGCAGCTTGAATATGCTGAACACAAACATATGAAGCCAACTCTGTAATATGCAGATTTTGTAATAATGTATCTGCTGAAAACATTTAGACTCCCCTCATCTTTGTATTTATTCCCCATCATCCATTCTCTTCCAGCTCTGCAGGTTTGTATTCGCTCTCCTGCAGAGGTGGTGATGATGATCTATGACCTGCTACAGTAGCTGCATGTACTCTTGTTGATCCACAGAACTGATGCCTGTACTCTCAAAAACAAACCCTCTCCACACGGCTGCCATCCATTTCAAACCACATGTTATTCCCCTTTCTAATGTCAACAGCCCCAACTCAAACATGCCAGGCTTTTTTTCATTGATGGATGTGATTATTAAGCCACCGGCCGGCCTCTGTTTTCATTCCCCTTGATGCGAGTGTGAGACGGGGGGAGAGCGAGAGCGAGTGCCGTGCCATGAAACTGTGAGTCCTGTAAACACGGAAAAAACAGCTCAAACCTATATGATTTATCACAGCTGGGTTAGGAGCCCAGGGCCAGATAAGCTTTATTAGGTGCAGCTAGCGTGCTAGCAAGAGGCAGGCATTATTGCACAATGGGAAAGCGAAGAAGGGCAGCTACTGCTAACAGCAACAACAGTGGGAGAGGAAAATATGACAACATTATGTCTGGCAGCACTCGTGAGTTCTTTATACCTACCAGCATGGCAAAGACATATTTCTGGTCTTTCTCTTGGAGGAAGACGAAGACATCTGAGAGGAGCAGAGCGTGAACCTCTGAAAGAGCAGCAGAACAAAATCAGTTGTGGTTCAAAGACATTAAAATTTCAGACCTTAAAAAGGGAAACATATTTCCCATCTCCCACTCCTCACCCTTTAGTCTCCCCTGGCTGTTTTTCAGCTGTAGCGCTCCGTCGTGGATCAGCCGCCTCCTCAGCAGGTCCTCCCTGGCAAAAATCTGACAGTTCTTCATCATCATGATCGACTTGTTGTCCATGCGGCTGTGAAATTCCTTCAGGCGCCGTCTTTTCTCGTGCTCGTTCACCTTGCTGTCGACCGCTGCTATCACCTCCTTCACGAGTCGAATGGCCTCCGTCAGGTCAAAGTAGTCTTCGTCGCTCTCTGCGTTGGGACACACCACAAGAGTTTAGGAAGTTCGTCCTGACCGAGATTACCAGAGGACTGTGATTTTAAACCAGCTGAGGTGAAAACGCAGCACCGTTACATCTGGCACACTTAACCCTGAGGTGGTGTGAAGCACAGCAGACGATGAAGCGGCATTTCAGCACTTTAACTGGGTCTGCGTTTCCACTCGCTGGAGGAGAGCGCTGAAAGCTTTTTGTTATGGTATTAGCTGGTCACAGCGAGTCACACATATTCATATGAAGTCATCTAAATTTATTTCTTGTATGTTTTTACTCTTCTACATGTCCAATAAAAAAGTGTCTTCTAGTTTCTGGATGACTGACAACAGTGACATCAGCATTAACCTTTATTTACAGCACGCATACGTCGGTAGGTAGTAAAGTAAAAAACCAACGTAAGTGTCTCAGCGAGGCCTTCAGTCAATACTTGCTGCCAGGACACCTTCAGTGTAGCTTTAACATCACGTCTGAGCCTTTCTGTATGGAGTGTGTATGTTTTCCCCGTGTCTGCACGGGTCCTCTCCAGGTACTCTGGGCTTTTCCCAAAGAGATGCATGGGGTTAGGTTAACTGGTCATTTGGCCGCAAGTGTGAATCTGAGCATGAATCACTGTCTGAGTTAGCCCCGTGACAGATTAGTGACCTGTCCAGGCTGTACCCTGCCTCTTACCCTATGGCAGCTAGGATAGGCTCAAGCCCCCCCGCAACCCTGAATAGGATAAGTGGAAGAAGATGGATGGATGGATGGATGGATGGATGGAATAACCTGTCTAGACATTTTCACTCCCCTGTACTTAGGCTATCATGTGCACACCACAAATCACAACCTGTAGTAATCGGTGACTTCACAAAGGCCTCCTGTGGGCTGAATCGGACCCTCTGCTCTAAGAAGACACGTAAACTCAAGCCATAAGAACAGCCACTGCATATCAGAGCCAGCAGATTGGTCCTCACTGGGCCGAGGGTTCAGTTTTTCCTTAAATATACCATCTGCCTATGTGTGTATATTACTTTTTTACTAACATTAGCTGCTGTCTGTAAGACAAGACGCTCCTATGCTCCTTACTCTATAAATCCAAATATTCAGATCATTTTCTTTGCTGCAGATTGGAGAAGAAGACTGATTCCACTTCCTTTGCATTATCTGCTAACTAGCTGCAGGCTATAGACTCATATGTAATGGATACGTACCTAACACATATCTAACTCAGCTTACGCTCAGCAGGAAAGAGAATAAGTGTGGAATTATTTCTAATGAACTCCATTTTTAATCAGTGTGGCTGTAAAAGCCATCTGGTTATCTAAATAAACCGCACACATAAAAGCCTTCATTAACTTGACGGAGGCTGAGTCACTGTCAAGTGACTCAGCTTAACATTTATTTATAGAAAAGTACTTGGGATTTTGTTTTTTTTAGGCATAATAACAAGGAAGTAAAATATCAGGGTCTGCTGTGAGTCAGAAAACACGCAGTCCCTGCTGCGGGACTCTGAGGATTACAGTAAAGTCACAAGTGGCCTTCAGATGTGCAAAGCGAGGAAAACCCCAGTCAAAATGTCTCAAATGCACACTTGTAGCACTCCATATTACGCTCTTGAGTTTTGGACTCAGCGTGCAACATCCTTCCCTAAAGTAGAATATTTTGCTCCTGCAGTGGTCGTACGTCGGTGCTCCAAAGCGCCGAAATATAATCTCAAACTGTGAGTCTACTGTGTCATTTCCTCTCAGTACACATCAGAGTTGGCAGGAGACACTCTTCTTAAAGCACCTTGGGGATTAAGGCAGAGCTCCCCCATCCCACATAGAACTATAAACAGGCTTTGGGGAGGGATTAGAGAGAATGTACACAGTGGGAGGCCAGCTGACGAGAGCTGCTTTAAATCAGATATAAATATGGTGTGAAATATTCCAGCTCCTCAAAGTGTGCTTGATCTATTATCCTATACACATCCATCCAGCACATCTCTCATTTTTCTCAAAATACACGAAACTGTGTGTGAGAAATTGCACTTTTCAGGACGTTTCCTAAAACAAGCGACACGCTGCTGTGGGCTGCTTCTGAGTGCACGAGCAGAGCTGAATGCTGGCGGAGAGAAATATTAATAATGAGGTACTGCAGGAGTTTGTTTTCTATTCTCGGGATAAAGGTGATGTGATAAATATTAATGTAGATAAAGACTTTAATAAATATATAAATTGCGGAGAATAATGTAAGGAAAATATTTGATTTGGTTTTCAAAAACAACTTTCTAAAACTGAAAAAGCTGAAAAAAAAAATCATATTTATGACTCATATCACTAAGCAAAAAAAAAGCTATCTTATGATACTTTTCTTTTGCATTGAGTTACAGAAAGCGTGGAACTGAATATTTCTGGGATTAAGATTTAAGGGGCGTCCACACAGGAAGCAGCTAGCAGCGTTGTGGCGACCGGAGATCAAAGAACGTCGAGAGCCGAAATAACCGCCGGCGGGTAAACTTCTCTCGTCTTCGAGGCAAACGATCGAAGCTGCTACCAATGAAGATGCAGGATACTGTGCACTGACATACGAAAGGGTAGTAAATACATAATCAGGCAATTGCAGCCTGCAGTGTCTGCTAGCGGCCAACCTACAGTACAAACAGAGCGATGCTTGACGAGGAAGTGATGTCCTGTGTGGAAAACCCTTTAGAAACAGACTAACACACAATAACCGCTCTATCTCAGAACCTGTTTTTTAAATCCCAAAAATCATTTACTTGGAAACATTTGGAAACGCGTGTCGCCTGCTCAAAGGCTTGTCAGAAAGTATATTCATTTATATGAAAGTAAGTGATTAAGTGTTGAGCTGGGTACTGTGGTGAACTGTATATATTTTATACATTGATAAAGACATCTGACAGAGGAAATACAGAGATGAGACTGACACGAATGAATGATGGATAGATTTACGACAGTGATTAATCCGGTATAAGAGGAGGTGGGATTACGGTTCTTGAGCTCTGCAGTTGTACTCTTCAATACGTACAGTATCTATCCTCCAAGTTTGAATTTTATATGCTGCACGGTAACTGAGATACTGGAAGTGTGACGGACAGACGGAAAAGTGATCCCTGAGTGTCTCCCTGCCTCAATAAAACTCTTCGACCAAATGTTATTCACTGGCGAACAGAAATTATATCAAAGCTTCCCTCTGCACGTGATTCTAGAAACAATATGTATGCAAGGAGGGACATGTGGACCGTTTTGATCCTGCAAAGTGTCAGCTAGAACAGTTCCTCGTACACAAGTTTGTTTTAAGTACTTGAGCTGAAGGCATTTGGGCTTCTTTTTAGTTTCATGAAGACATTTCATCTCTCATCCGAAAGTCTTCCTCCATTCTAAAAGCTGCTCTAAAAACAAGGACAACCCCACATGGGGTTAAAGACATGGTACCCTCCATCAACCTTTAGGACCGACGAAGGTGAAACCTCTTTGTGACACGTCCACATGACGTAAATTTCGTCATCAGACGTGAATGCATTTCGTATATTTCACTGCATTCACCCTGCAGCAGCAGCAGCAGCAGCAGCAGCAGTCTGTGGGTACCCAGCATCTTTAAAATTAAAACCAGGCTCCTCCTTCTATTTCTACCACTCATGCAGACACAGTAAAAACGGTGAACATGAAAATAACCTCTAGTGTGCTGCAGCAATCTCTGAATCAGCACGGGGTACTTCGTTATCCGCTGGGTCACAAGAAGGATGCATTCCGGGATGCCGAGCCTCCGCACAATGCTGCTACTCATCTTTTTCTGAAAGAATAAACAAGAGGTGCTTTTAGTAAAACATGCCCACACACAACAGGTGGCAGGGTCTCACATAACCGGCGAGAAGCTGCAAAACTCATTTGCTGCAGAACAATACAGCAGTAGTACTCGAGATGGTGTTTATTGTTATTGTTTATGACGGCGAGCACTGGTGCTCCCATAATAAAAAATAAACAGCCTCGAGGGTAATACGGCTGTTATTCAAATGTCTCCAGCACACGCCCTGATTGAAATGAAGTGCAGATGCAAAATAATAAAAACTAAAAGGCAAGCGACGCGGAATAAGAACGAGCTTTGTTTAACACCGCTTCGAGCTCTGCGTGCGAGAGAAAACAATGTCAGAGTGCGATTCAACAAACGCAATCATGTCTGGAAAGCCAGACATCCCGAAGAAAAATGTGCTTTCATCAAAAAGCACGAGAAGAGACTTCTCCACGAAGTTCACCTGCTCGGCGACAGACACCTGATAAATCTGTGAGAGGAGTTTGATGCTTACTTTGATGAAGGCTTTGAAGCGTTTGTCTTTGGTCAGGAGGTCCTTGTGGAAGTTGACAGCTTCGTTGTGGCGGCTGCAGAACCTTCCATAAACCCTCTTCATACTTTCGCCGTTTGATCCTGAAAACTAGAGACGGATTTGACAGACGTAAATGCACAAACACCCAAAGCTGCTACGGCAGAGCAAAAGTAAATAAAGGTTAAAAAGCCAACGTTAATTTCAAAGTTTCAGAATTTCAAAAGTGCGCTGAGACATGATTGGGATTTTGTGGGTGAAATATTTGACTCAGAGATTGTGTAAATTTACTTAAGAGGTGTATGCTGAGGAGGGAACAAAAACACCAGCATTAGGGATTCAAATAGTTGACATTATGTTACTTGGCATTAAGAACAGCCACCTTTTGTAACAGCCATGAACATCAATGCATTCTGTTGATAATTTTACAGAAAAAATGTCTGCTTTCTATAAAATATACAGGTTTTCTACACGACGAACAAAATCAAAGTAAAATCAACCATAAAGAAGGAAAGTGATTTAAGAACCGGCCCCTCCCTCCCCTCACCTGGCTAACCAGGATGTCTCCTATCCTGTTGATGACGAAGCCTCCTTCAAAGACTCTTCCCTCCAACTGGCTCTCCTTTTTCCTCTCCAGGAGGCGCAGGAGGTGCTGCGTGTGCAGTTCGAGAAGTTCATCTAGAGTGGGGAACAGCTTCTCCAGTGTCTGCTGCTCCAGCTGCACCTCCTTTTGCAGGCCTTTGCTGTACACCTCCGACATGATGCGCAGCGTCCGCACGTGATGCATCTCCGTCTGCATCAGCTCTGTGGGACGTGAAGGGAAGTGACACTTGAGCCATCGGCATGGCGTCGTAACCGTTTCTACTCATGCGTGACTCACTGCGTTATTCTCCTAAACGACAGGTTTCACTGCTCAGAGAGAAAACAACTTCACTGGAATGGGAAAAGAAGGAGTCGGGAAAGGTAAGGAGGAGGTGTTTCACAAGCTTTCTGCAGACTTCCTCGTGCTTTCAAACTACTGCAGCAATCTGTCTCTGTGCCATCTGCACTGATGTATCATAAGATGCCTGTAGAGACTCGTGCCTCCAGCAGGTACAAAGAAAATTTGGACGTGCACAGCAAGCTGAAATGACAACGGCAAGCAAAAACCACCTGCTATTGAAAGACATCCGCACCCTCCCCATATCACACACAGAGTCCATAGGCTGGTGTTAGAGGTCACAGCATAGCTCGTATAAATAGGAATGTAACTAAAATTGACTACAAACAGAAATCAAAGGCTCGAGTTAGCTCAGGAACATTAACAGCGTCTCAGCGCATACTGTGTTTAAATGAGCTAAACCTGTAATAGACCACAGACACTGGCAGACGCACTTCCCAGTTAAAATACTGTAGGTCCACCATTAAACTAATTCCAACATGAAATTAACAATGGCAGGTGAAACAGCAGCAATAACGCCTTTCTCTACTTTAAATAACAATAAATGGTCCCCTCTGATCAGCTGCTTTCTTTCCAGCTGACACAAAAGAAGCAGCAAAGCAAGCCGAGAATAAGCTTGATTAAAAAACGGTGCTACTCCACTTAGCAAACGACCACCTTCCTTAACTTTGCCATCATCATCGTAATCAAAGTCACTGCAGTGAGCGTCTTATGTGGTGATTACCGTAGATGACATCTTGTCTCTTCACCAGCTCTTTGTCCAGCTGCTGCAGATGCTGCTGATCCACGCCTAAACTCCACGAGTCCGCTTCCAGCTCTTTGACCTCCGCCTCGAACTCCCCCATCAGCTGCCCGTCCATCATTTCTGTTCCTGAGTCAAACACACAGCCTGAATTAAGAAAACTAACTTTCATTTAAACTGAGAGGCTGCAGCTTGCAGGTGATAAACCACATTAGGTTCCTGTTTGGTACAGTATATCCATTAATCATTTATTTATTACAAATAATTATTTAGTCATATTAAACTAGCTTAGATTAAAAAATGCGAAAAAATGACTGCGTGCATGCGTGTGTGTGTGCGTGTTTATTAACCTTCATCAGTAAGTGATTCCATGGATTCTGTGACCTGGTTGGGTCTGTTGAGCGAGTCAGTGGACTGAGAGAGATACCGCAGACCTTTAATGGGCATCTCATCAAACACCGGGCTGAATGGAGACATGATAATAACGGTCGCATTAATGATGTTGTTTTCATAACAGGCCAAAAGCACAGATACCCACATATCTGCTTAAACACACCGTGCAGGGTTCAAATAATGTGTTAACAAATCAAAAAAGGCAATTAACACAAAAAACGATTAAAAATGGATTAAGTACAGAGACATGTTATTCCATTTAACCACACACACACACACACACACACACACACACACCAACTCACCCAGCGATGTTGCTTATCGAGAGACTCTTGGAGAGGTTGTTTCCAGTGAAAGTCATGATGCTGGTGTGTCTCCGTGACGATGGGATCATCAGGGAAGAATGGTCTTCAGGGGACAATATGGCCGACCAGGGTCGCTCCTTTGTCCCACCAGCTGGACCGGAGAAAAAGTTGCATTGCAGCAATTGCTTCAACACCTTCCAATAACTCCAGCAGAGCCTAAAAGGCGCTTTGAGGGGCACCTGTGTACACCCTCTTTCTTTGACTCTACTACATTCATATTTTCTACACATTTCAATCCTGCATCCCCAAATTCATCGTTTTTTTAAGTGAAAATTTTAAAAAGCTTTGAGCCCTAGAATAGAGGACTTGTTCAGGAGGCTCTTTTTCCGGTGTAACCGGTAGCTTCTGTTTCATGAGAAGTCATTGAAATGCTGATGAATTTAAAAAGCTAAATCGCTGACAGGCAGAAGTTGATAGTTTCAAGCCTGTATTTTGGCAAATGCGGTCCATCTTTTCCTCTCCTCACAGACTGTCTGCCTTCTTAAACATAATCAGCAGACCTCAGAGTACAAGCAGACATCTAAAATTCTGTCCTTTGTCTACAGATTATTAGCAATACTTGAGCTGTAAATATGATAAACCTATTTCGATTATATGATCATTTTGTGTGTATGGATGAATCTTCTAAAGGAGCACCCTTTGTCGCAGTGTGTGGACAGAACCGACACTTTTTGCTAACTTTCATGTAAGTAATCATAAAAACAAAACAAATGTGCACAAAAACGCTCATTCTCCTTTCATTAGGGGTTCAAAGAGCTTTGGTGAGAAATCTGCAAAAATAATTACTGGCTGTGGCGACTGTGTAGGCGACTGTGTAGGTTTGACACTCACATTTGTTCCTCATCGTTACTGTAGGAAATGAGGCTGAATCTGGGACTGCAAACTGCTGCTTGGGCAGCTAAACAGAGGATCGGCAAGCAAAAGCATAAATGAAAAAAAATAATAAATCAATATTGGCTGCAGGACAACAGAGTACTACAGAATCAGTGGAGGAGTAATTGCGAGGGAAGCTGTACCTTCATCTTCACCTTGGCACAAACAGGCAGGCTGTCCCTGCAGCCCTTGTGGACGGAAGCGTTGCAGTCTGGGAAAAAAAAAAAAAAAAAAGGAGTGAATACTGTTAGCCTGGTGGTGGTGGTGGGCCTGTGAGGGTGTGTGGAAAAGTGGGGGCTAAAAATCTGACTGGTTTTCATAGCCAGCCAGGAAACTCCACCAGCCTGCTAATGAAAGCCAGACTTGAGCAAAGCATGTGATGCAATCGCCGGGTAATACTGCTCGTGGACAAAGGGGAAAAAATAGATATGACACAAACGCACGTAACCACCGAACTGCATGGGAAAATTTCAATCATGTAAACATTTTCAAATCACGTTCAAGTCATTATTTAAGATTGCTGAAATGTGATCTGCTCTGCGAGCTTGATGGGCCTTATTCCACACCAAGGACTCAAATTCTCAGTTTTTCCTACTTTGCAATCTTCATTTTTAGCCTGCCGAACACACATGTTGCACGAGTGAAACCCACAAACGCACTATCAGACGCAGTCATCCGAGTTAAGGCGCGCACAGCATTTCCCTTCCTGGGATGAAATTAACAGCCGCTCTCAGTCGGGGTGAGAATATAACACCGTGTAACTCGGAAAGGCAGCAACACTGTCAGGACTGGGGGGCTATCGCATGGAAATGTGTCGCTGTAAAAACATTTGCATTAAAGTCGAAGATTATGCGATGCATCAAAGCAACTTTATTTCCTGCAGTGATTTTTTTCATACCTCTTTCTCCTCTGGCTTTTATTGGGTATTTTACTGCTTTCTGGTGACGTCCGACTAAGACCGGCTAATCTGAGACAAAGGATCACTGTGTTCGTCTGCTGAATGGACACCGGCCAGAGTACAAACCTCCTTCACACTGTCTGTGCCTCTAACAATCCGAACCAGACCGACTGAATACAACAGGGGCTGTTTTTGCCAGTCCGAAGTATTTCGGGCAGATTGTGGGCATAAAGAGGACCGCTGTGATCCATCGCAGAGCTTGTTTCTCCTTTTTAGGCTTTTTCTGGGGTTGCGCCAAAGGCTTGTGCAATAAACTACAACCTCTTTAGGGCTGCCTCTGCTGCTCCAGTCAAAAAAAAAAAAAACAATGCAAAGAAAAACCCACTTCTGTTGTCTGTAATAAAAGTCTGACTGGACTGCATTAGAAGCAGATCTTCATGGCAGTCCTGCAGCTAACTGCTAATACAAAGTTAAGGAGGGATGATCTTTTTTGGGGGGTTTCATGTTTTCTTGTAATGGCTCTTATAATCCAATAAAGTCATTCTATTTCTCTTTAAATTTAACATTTTGATTTAAGTGTCCAAATGTACCCACTGAGCCTTTACTGGTAACATGTTCTCTTTCACCGCTTGTGCGGTTCCTGTTAATGAGCTACGTGAGCTTACAGATATTGCCTAAACACGTCACATGCAGGAAATCTGCTGTGAAAGCCGACAGATATGAACATAAACCTACACTTCTGACAACAATCACTGAACGCGTGTCTGTGTCGCTCCTAATAAACACAAAATGCAAGAAGCCTGGCGAGTAGCGCTAATGCAGATCAAACTGAAACGTCTCCTTTGAGTTATATAGAAACATTATTTCCTCACTATGGCAAATATGTGTGTGTGTATAAGGCAGGCTGCGGTCCACCTGTGTCAAACACCGGTAACAGGAAACAACTTTTAGCCAAGCAGCAATCCCCAAAAGCGAGTCGCCCCGATGCCCAACTTCAGCTATGAAAATAAGCAGAAAGTTATAAAGTTGGCTGCTTTAACCGACAGGTGCGCCGACATGTGCAGCTTTGGCTGGCAGCTGTGCGCTCGGCTTTTTCTTAAAATGATCTGACAAAAAAAAATAAAATAAAATATGGTCTGCTGTGTGCTGCAGCCTGCCCGACAAGTCTGTGCTCCGTTTTTGGCGAGAGAAATTCTACATTGTATAAATCTGGTACTCCGCACTAATTAGCAGCCATTTGTGCCTGTTTGTGAATGCAGCTTACAGTACTAACCAAACTAGCTGCTGCTAGCTGATAACTTTATTGTCCAAATATGGTCATTTCTGCTTCCAACAGCATGAGGGTACCAAGATGGTAACAATGAGGCTTCAAAATGCAGAATCAAAAAAAAAACAAAGAAAAACAGTGGGTTACCTCGTAATGGCTGCATTCATCATTTATATACAGTCTGTGCTTTTAGCCAAAACATGAGAATCACTCATTAAAACAACACTGCTCTTATTCAAGTCTGCAGCAGCATGCGTAGCAAGTCTGAAGTGGATCAGACGAACCGTTGTGGAGAGAGAAAGGTGAAGAAGAAACAAGGTAACATATAAACACAGATTCCTGGATTTATTGCTGAAATATCTTTTTAGTTCCCAGTCAGCATTGTGTTTCAGAAAGGACTCGCAGCTTAGTGAAACTACATTAAGATGAATTGTTGTAATAAAATGATAAAAGGTTATTAGCATTTAATAAAACACACACACACACGCACACAAAAAAGAAATGAACAAAGTTACTTACATGTGCAACAGAAAGCATCCTTGCCACTGAAACCCTTATTGCACTGGGAGCACTGGGCGGCCTGGTTCGGGCTGACTGCTGTAAAAACGTGACCGTTCACAGCCTTCTTGTCCTTCTCCTTGCCTTCCTTGTCCTTCTCCCTCTTGTCTCGCTCTTTTTCCTTCACAAACAGAAATTAATTCGTTAAGAAGATAACCCAACCTTGAACTTCGATAATTGCTTCAACTTTGCCATCCAATTAGAAGTTCAGGAGTGAAGTGTGGTGACGTGTAGCGCGCACCAACATACCAGACACTGACAAAATGTTTCACCGTTGGGCCAGTTGCTTATGTTCAATTGCAATCTGAACCCTGCAGAGTAACATTATTACTCGGATGTACCACGCAGCAGGGGTGTTTGCATATTAAGCGACGCATTATTTATCCTGACAACAAATTGTCTCATTAAGGAACTGTTTTAAATGTTTGTTTTTTTTCCTGAGGTGAGACAGAGGACTCCGAAGAAAGGCAGCATATTTTCATATTACATATTCTTTCGGTTTCTAAGAAACGAGGATTCTACTATTAAAACCTCTTGCGAAGAATGATTCACTTCTTGCAGGATGCACGACTGCTGACGGAGACGCGCTGTCTGGGAATCACTTCTACGACCTTTCCATAACAGGGCGGGCTTTCTGCTGCCTCTGCATTAATGGATGAGATCGTCCTCAGCAGCTGGTCATCTCTGTACACTGAGCTGAATCACAATCCCATAAAGTGATGCCGAGAAGAACAGAGCTCTTATTCTCTTGGATTTACATCACAGAGCCTCCACCCAAACCCAGAGGAAATGGGAAAATGCAGTTTTCCAGCTCATTTTAATGACGAGCCCTGGGCCTCTTGGTTAGAGGGCACCACAAAGCTCTGACATACTAGCGCTCATTTGGTTCGAGATACCAAAGGGCTGACTGGCCCACGCTATGTTTCAGAGCCATTACAACACACAGCTTTCATTCTCACTTCCTGCAACAACTGTCTAACCAACAGCGAGCCACAGTGAAAAGCCCTAAAAAGAATCCTTCATGGCAGCAGGAATACTCGTTTGATATTACGCCTGTTTATGTCTGAAAAATACAAAAAGCAGCAGTTCAACGTATTGGAAGAAGATGACTCTCAGTGCTCTTTGTTTTGGCTGCGAGCGTACACAACAGGAGAAGTAATCACATATGACATCTAAACCAGAGATTTAAACAAAAAGACATTCCGGTAAAACACACTGTTAACGGGCAATGACTTCACTGGAAAAAGACATCAGCCCAGAGGAAAACACCAGCCCCCTTTTAACATGATATTGTGACAGTCTCTTTCACTGCAATTCAACTGGGAAACCAGAGCACTGTGTTAGCCTACCTCCAGCCAGCCTTTCCATTTCAGAGAGAAGCCACGGCTCCCTGGGAAACTCCTGTACAACATCCCTGGCGGCGGCTGAGCGGCTGAAGCTACTGCGAGCACCAAGGCTCCATCAGGAAGGCTGCGAAAGAGGAAGTGACTGGCCTGCTACAGGAGGTGCTGTTTGTGCAATGACCCTTCAGTCTGATACAGACATGGTGACAAAACTGCACAAACAAGATCCCCTTCCAGAACAGACTTTCGCTGTTTCGCTTAAAGAGGAAGATGCAAATTCTTCTCTTTAAAACTGGCTCTGGTTGAGTTTTGGATGTAATAGATGAGCGAGATGAGCCAGTAGAGACTCAGCAAGACTATTTTGAACTTCAAAACAGTCTTTACTTTACTGGTGGCCAATAACTTTGACCTCTGACAGGGAGCGATGAGCTGCAGGCTGTGGGAAGCTTCTGTTGCTTTAAAAGCAAAGTGACGGCTGAGGTTAGATGGGAGATTTTTAAACCACCAACTCTGCCTTCCTGTTTTACTTCCTGTTCACCCTTCAGTGTCTCTTTGCAAAGGCTGCATATTTACAGGAAGCACACAAACATTTCGCTTCCCAAACAGAAATAATAACTCTGCGCTAATTTCAGGATTTAAATGCACGCTTCGTGATCACTGCAGTTATTTATAGTTCAATTATTTATTTTTATCTAACATCAGTTTCTGATGACAAAATAAACCACAATAGATGCACAAGGATAGAACAGCTAAAAGTTAATCTGGTACTTTGTGGTTTACTGATATCAAAATGTGCCCATCTGCACTTCCTGGTGCAGAATTAGAGTCCTGAGAACAGTTGAAACTGCCTCATTTGATTCAATATACTGTGACAACAATCACACACAGTTTGCAGCTGTGTAAGGTCTCCACACAGCCCACAACTGCATATAAAATATTGTATAATTACATCTCTGCCTACTATCTGTGTTAATACTTTCTAAGGCCTCTTTTTTTGGAAGAGACTGAATGCAATTATTTTTACTTTTAAAGGACCCAAGCAGCTACCCTGTTGCATTTAGAAGTCTCGATACAGACAGCAGTACTCCTTCGTCAAATTAATGGCTACTGCAGTAAAGTATGCCGCTCCCACAATTTCAAATGAGCATCCGAGGGCCTCGTAAATTGTAAACGCGCTACAATGATTTCCATACTTTTACTAAAACTAAAACAACAGCTTCAGAACTGTTGACATATCTACCAGGCATCTATTGTTGCCTGATACAAACTAACTGAATGCTATTGTCATTATGTATCATGTTCCCATAGGATGAAAAGTATGACAAAGCTGACTTTGACCACACCTTACAAAAGAAGCTAATCTCTCTGAGAAGACACTGCTGCGAGGTGCTTGGGAAACCCGAGTGCAGGAAGTTGCTAAAGCACGCTGCACAAGGTGCTTTCGGAACACAGGGGTCTCTTCATAGTTCTAACTTTTAGAGGAAGTCTGCCATCTTTTGTGTTTGCATTGCATGAAAGACCATCACAGTTCTCAGAACTTCATTTGTCTGTTCTTTTTTTTTTTTTTAGGGCCTTCTTTATGGTAGATCCTCCAGCAGAACAGGAACCTGTGACTGACACAAGTGTGTGGTCTAAACTGAAGCATGCATTGCAAAATAGCAAACGTCATGTTCTCAAAAGAGATGTGTGAACATTAGCAGAGGCATTGCAGAAGAACCCTGACACTCACTGTGGAAATAACAAGGCCAGGCTTTATTAAGCCTTTAAGCAACGAAGGAAATCAAACATGGCTGCGCCCCCCCTTAAAGCAAAACAACAGCATTTTCTCTCAGCGTTTTCACACGGAGTGAAACCGTGTAGAGAAAATGAGGATGCTAAAAAAAAAAAAAGGAAAAGACTCAGCAACCAAAGCGAAGATGAACTGCTTTGTTTACTGAACATTAACCTTGGCTACAGACGTGCATTTGCTTGTAGAGTGGACGGAGAGGATTTGTTAAGCCTGGTTTATGGTCAGCTGTGTGTACGCAGACTGTAATGTCACCAAAGTCCCAGCACCATTTATAACTATAGGCGTCACAAAAAAATCTCAGCAGTGCTGCTAAAAAAAACTCAAAACAAGTGTCATCTTCTGAAGCTGCTGCAGCGATTCCGTCTGTACAGTCTGAGAGTCTCTGAGCTCCTGGACTGATGCATCATTGAAGTGGTGCTAAAGAACGTACGAAACACCACACACCAGCAGCTGTGACGCCAAAACTGGCTCACGCCCCCATGCATACACCAGGCTTTAATTAATTTGTTATAATGAAACACCCCCCCCACACACACACACACACACACACAGAACATGCTCAAACTTATTGTTGTGGTTGTAGCTTTGCTGTTGCTATGCCAATGGCTAGCTGGCTAATACGTCACACTCCCATTGGCAGTGCCAATGCAAACAGAAAAAAATAAGATGTTGAATGTGTCGTTCGTAAGGTACCACACCCAGAACTGTTCAGCCCAGAACCGCCTGTAACGGCCCTGCTATGAGACTGCAGCCGCTCAGGGACCCACAGAAAAAAAACCCTCAAAGTTCATCAATGTGTGAATATTTGTATTAAATGCTCATTCATTAAAAGAGATAAATTTTCAAGGCAGCGTCTACGGAAGGTGGCTGATTTTTGAGTAGACTACAGTAAAGTGCAGTAAAAACAAGAACCCTGTCACGGTTTCGATAACAAGCTTTAAAAACACAATCTTCCCTCACCCTGGTCTTCTTGTACATCTTGTTCTTGAGGTAGCTGAAGGTCCGGCTGACTTTGGTCACGCTCTTTCCCTCAGTGTCGCTCCTCAAAGGCCCGGGCTCCTCTTCTGATATACTGGAACACACAAACAGGTAATCTCCAACAGCTGCGTTCATAAAGCAATGGTTCTTTGCAGCGCCATAAAGGTCTCGTGGAATCATTTGACTGCTTCTCCACACTGCTCTTTATGGGACTATAAAAGGTCCTTGAAGCAGTGAAAGCCTTAACAACAATTTTCTGGTAATGTGTGCGGGGCGGGATTGGACTGACCTGTATGCTAGTGACCCAGAGGTGCTGGAAAACCTCATACCTGGAAAGAAATGAGAGGAAGTGAGCGGCAGGACAAAAGCACAGGAGCTCCTAAAAAGTGTTGTTTCAGGTGGAAATTCTTCTTCTGCCCTGGATTTAAAATCTCTGTTCAGGTGCTGACCACACAAGCCAGCAGGTTTTCTTATTTTCCCTCATTATACAGTAAGTGAACCTCACCAGAAAGCGCTCAATTTATGTCCTGACTGCAAGGATTTGGGTCCATAAAGGTTAATATGTAACCTTTAGGTACCCTCGTAGAGCTGCGTGACAACTAAATGGCACAAGGAGATATCGGGTCATATATATATATATATATATATATATATATATATATATATATGACTGAAAAAAATTATATGAAGAAAGTTGCATTAAAAGCAAAGGTTCTTTTTTTTTTTTTTTTGCATGCCCTACTTAAGAGGCCAAAAGACTTTCACGCCCCTCACTATACAATTTTAAGTAAGATTTAACAATAAAAATGGACTCAACTGTGATTTTAGCCCCACACTGTGAGAACAACGAGCCTAAAAGAAGCTAAACTGCTCTGTTTTAAGACAGGGGATAAAATGGGGGGGCTGCAGATGCGATAAATACAGATTGTGAGTCATGCAAAGCTACTGCAGTACAGTCCAGGACTGAAATTACAGAGTTTGAAATGATCATAACAGGTCTGCATTAAAGGCTGCTGGATGGATAATGACACATTCATAATTTCTTGATCTGCTCAGCCTACCACACGAAGCTATGCTATCCTCTCAGCCTCCTCTGTTGTTGAAGATTTAGGGTTTCTGGCTTCAGTAACAGCCAGAACATTTGTGTTTTTCAATTATTCTCTGACCTAACTGGATTTTAATCTGAAAAATAAAAAGCCTAAACGGCACGCTGTGCCAAACGCTGAGCGCAGAGTCAAACGTAAGGCGTGCATCTTTTCTAGGGAACAATCTGCTTCCTTCTAAACAATCATTCCCACCAATATCCAGACACACACGAAAATACAAAACCCAAAACAGGATAATGAGGACAAAGTCTCGGCCTGCCAAGGAGACAGAGAAGAGTGCTAATGGAAATATCGCACAGATAAGAAAAGGCTCGGTGTCTCTGACTAAAGGCGACAGGCTCATATTTATCTGCGGGGAAGAAAGGCTTTCCTCAGTTCACCTGGAGTGTTTATGATCATTCTTCTCCTCTTTCTCTGGTAATTGTGTTTCAGTTTTTGCAAAGACACTGAAGTAAGCTTAGTTTATATAAAGGTCATCCGATTCCCGTGCCGCGTCGGGGACGCAAGAAGCCGAGGTCTTATTTATCGCTGTCAACATGGATTATTATTTAAACACAATGCTGCCTAGGTGAAAGGTGGCTTTCTACACCAGCAATTTGGCTACAAGCATTTTCTAATTGCACACTCGCTCTGCAAGTGGATTAATATCAGCAGCAATTAGAAGCGTCCTCGTGACAAGTTTGTTGTGGCTGAACGCTTGGGCTTTATTGGCCTTCAGCATTTACTTCACCTTTAATTAATATCTCCTGCTTCTGCAAAAGCATCAGCTCTGCAGGGAATACTTGCTCAGCGCCAAACTGTGTAAATCAAAAGATTTTAACAAAGTTTAAAGAAGTGAAATTTACATTTTTCTTCAGCAAACTTCACTTCTTCTGTTTGACTGACTCCAGGAGGCGTTTCTCACACACACACACACACACACACACCCACACACACACACACACACGCAGCTCATTTTGAGTCACAGGTGAGCACGTCAGTCTGGGTATCTGGCTCCTCGTTGATTTGGATGCATCTTTGATTTAAAGGGCTTCCTTTCAGGGCGCTAATGGGAGCAGCTACTGTTCTCGCTCTGACGTCACGTCTATTTTCTACTGCGGCTACGTTTACGGTTCAGTACTTACTCAAGTCATCCTCATCATCGCTAGATGAGGAGTCCCCGTAAATGAACTGAGACTTAGATTTGGTGAGGATGGGGGAAAGGTTGAAAGAGAAGGAAATTCGCCTCTTACGTCTCAGGCGTCCCACCGCTGGGGAGCAGGAAGGAAAGAACCACAACAGGCACTGATCACTTATTGAAATTTATAATAACCTAATGAAAGTGAGGATTGGGGGGGGCAGGAAGTGAAGATGTAATGGAAACATCAGCAATAGCTGCACATTTAACTACAAATTTTCCCTCTTTCTGTGACATCTTTGACCTCCTTTTGTATTACTTCTCTGCGTCGGGGCTTACAGTGGAAATAATGAATTCTAGATTTCTAATTACACGCTGAAATGATTGTGTCCCTCTGCATGCTGGGCCTACTGATTTTACAATGAGGACATGAAGAATGAGGACTTTACATTCTATTTGTAATTTAGTAAGCTGAAGCCTGAAGAAGATAGCAGAAAGAAAATCAAGTGATAAAAAAGGTCAAAAAGGGCCGAATGTGACGAGGCGGGCCGCCCCTTAACGCGTCACTCACCATCAATATCTCTCTGGCTGATGGTCACCATGGATACAGACTTGGTGAGGGGCAGGCTCATGGGAGCACAGCTGTTTCGCAGAGGCCGATACCGTCTTGATTTCTACAGTAGGAGACAGGAGACCGCGTCAAACCCCGTGCACACAAATGTACAAAAATAGAGCGAGCCGGGTGCTGATAATGTGGAACAAAGCATTAACAGCCAGTCAACTGGAAACAGGAACATAAACTAAAAGAGGAAACTCGACATCTTGATTTGTGATGTTATGTTCACAGTTTGTTTTAAATTCAACGGGAGACGAGCAAATCTGCCCGAGGAAAGTCATGTTTATTAATTCCCACTAATCCCCAAACTGACGGGTCTCAGATTCCCCCCGACTGTTTATAAGTCTTGTTTATGTACAAGCTTTACAAAGACTTTTTTTTCTCTCATGAATTAGGCTATGGAGGTTTTCAGGATCTCTTGGGGGCCGATTGCATGACAGTGTGAAGAACTGACATCGAATCAACAAACTTAATGTGTGCATGTGCGTGCATGTGTGCGTGTGTGTGTCTGTTAGCTCACTGGGTCATGCACTCTGCTTTGCACCCCCCGGTCCTCCTGTTCCTCTGTCAGAGAAACCAGGGAGCCCCTGTCATCGCTGTCCTGCCGGGCCATCCTTATAGGCTCCAGGATACGGGGCCCCTGGCCGGTGGGCCCCCGGAGCTCTTCGGGGCCTCCAGTGAGCCCCTCCAAGCTATAACTGTGTGTGCAAACAGAAGGCAAAGGTGACCTCAGTAAAAGAAGACAGACTGTACTGTACTGTAATGTGATTGATGTGTACATAATCACATCAATCACAATCACAGCTTTCTGAATGTACACAACTACTGCTGCAGCAAACACAAACACACACACACAAAAGCGAGCACCTGTTGACACACACACACACACACACACACACACACACACACACACACACACACAAACACACACACACAGCTGGTCCTACACTGTGTTTAGCCAGCTGAGTTATCACTAGCCTCTGGAGCAGATTTACAGCTGAAGCAGCTGCAAATGACTCCCAACATCAGCATCAGCATGGAGAGCTCTGCAGCTGTGATTTACAAACCCAATTACATCGATCTATGACTGGAAATAAGAGGCCTTGAAAAATCCAATCCAATGATTATGGAGAGGAAAACTACTGCTACATTTCAGGATGAGCTATGCCACCAGGCTGCAGCTCTATCCGCTCCAGGACAGACTCAGTGATAGTTAAAGCTCCAGCAGTAAATCTCTCTCATCTCCAGCCCATAGCTTTGTATGGCACTCCATTATCCAGCAAATCATCAGTCCAACATATCCAAGCTTCACTAACTAAAACTGGAGTAAAAGAATCATGATTTGGTGATTATCATTGGAGCAGCACTCACCTATCCTCAGGGCTGTGAATGTAGATGGTTATATCTGTCATACTGAGGCCTCCTTCCTGGCAGTATTATTACATGCTATTCTACAGAGCCACAGGGCCCTCTGCACTGAAACACCAGCGGCAACTGCAGCTCCCTCTCTCTCCTTCATGTAGGAAGCTGCTGACTGAATGAGTAGGGCATTCACGAACACGAAAACACCCATAACAACGGCTAATGCAAATCAAGCAGCATGTAAATATGCCCTGTTTAAATAAGGCCATGTGCCCTTAGCAAACAAGGAAATATCACACACACAGTAACACACTGAACCTCAGGGAACAGCTTCCACACTGTCCCACGATGAGAGCATCTGGAGGGCACGTGCTCGTGCTGACAGAGAGTGAGGTGAAAGGGGGTTAGGAGAGTGATGGGAAGATGGACAAGAGAGCATGGCAGAGTGGCAGGGAAGCAGGCAGGAGGAGGATATAAACGGGGTAGAGTTACAGGGATGTCTGAGAACAACTGGGCAGAGTAGATGCACTTTACATTGTGAAACATAAACATTGCAAATAGGTTCAAGTTGATTTCCTGCTGTAGTGTTGATGTAATATCAGTAGCAGACAGGAAATCAACTTGAACCCAGGGTGTTTCCCAGAAATGAAAAACTGGCACAACAGCCAAGGCAGCATTAACGCTGCTGCAGCCACTGCTGGGGCAGCCGCTGCTTCCTTGAACGTGACAGATGTGGCCAGATGGTTGCAGCAGTGGCCTGTGACAATAAGAGACTTGTCTTCATTACAGCCTGACAGAGATGGAGGAGGGCTGATATTATTGGCCATTATTAAGCTAGTAAGCATGGATACATCTGTATTAGAATACATGCCAGCCAGCAAGTGATGAGAATCAAGAGCTCAGAAATGTTACAGATGTACGTTTAGGGGGATTTAATTAATATATATTGAGCATATCCTGCTCAGCTGATATGCTGGTCAAAATCTTTATTACCTAAATTTAAACTGAGAAGTCTGAAGTCAGAAGTATAAGCAATGCATCACCCTGGGGTCTGGCCCTAGCTGTGATTCTCTGATTGTGGGCACAAAAACTAGCTCAAGTGTGGAGGAAAGGGAGTCAAATGACTTCTCCCTCTCACAGGCTTTTTCCAGAGCAAAAAGAGTCTACTAGCAGAAAACTCTGTGAGATCACTGAAATTTTGGACACTTTTTATATACTCCACGTGCACCACTGATGTAAAAAATGTGGTCGAGCTAGCTCACCAAAGGCCCGCCGGATAGCAGGAGATATTTCAGAGACGAAGGGTTTAATATTTGGGGCGTCTCAGCGTTAGAACGGTCACCTAATGAGAGTGTTTATCCACAAATCAATGTCAGTCCCAGAGCCTCGTTACTCGTTAGAGCCTCGAACACACCGAAGGACAGCGGTTTGCTGTCCCAAGGTGTTTGTTGTTAATGAGAGCCGACTCGCTGAATGTGGCCAAATGAGATATATCATTTAAAATGCACTTTTTTTTTTTTTTTAACAGCAGGATGCTATCATGTTGGTAAACAGCTGTTAACATTTTTGAGAATATATTTGTACCTCTTTACACTCAAAGAAAGGGGAAAACGTTGATGCGTTATGATAGGTTAATATGAGATGGCCTTTACCGGTCCAGCCCATTCGAAATCAAACTGGTCTGTATGGAGTAAAATGAGTTGTCACCCCGGAGCTACACCATTAACCTGTCCTTTATCACCCAAAGAAGCTCTCTACACTTACACCCTACAATCTAAAAGTCTGTAAACTAACTCAGGTGAGTTGTGGTTAGTTTCCAGAGTGGGTTCACCAGTTTCAGTCAAGATTTTATTGTCTGAAAATGTCACGTTTTAGTTTGAGTCTTATTTTGAGTCTTCAGTGGAAAGAGCTAAGATGTTCAGATCGGGTATTAAACACTTAACATTTGACTCTGAGCCGCGTGAACATCAAACCTGTACCGATACCTCCTTATGTTTAACGTGCTGACAAGTTTGACAGTATCAGCAGCGAATTTTCAGAGTGTAGCTTTAGTTTTAGTTAATGTAACTGGGTTTTCCCACACCTAGCTTAGTTAACTATAATAACCTCGACAATCTAAAATGGGTCGAACTGAAGAAGCACTTTCCAGCGTAGACTCTGCCGTCAAACAGTTTCTGAGTAGGAGTGGGAGTGTGAGTGTTCGGCTCAGCCAGCAGAGCTGAAACGTCTCTATTCTGCATATAATCAAGATCAAGGGAAAGATGTTGGCTTTTTTTTTTTTTTTTCTCCTCCGCTGCTTCCTCCCTCCCGCCTCCTTTGGGGTCAAAGAGCAGCATTTCATACAGTCAACAAAGCTCTTTGCAGTGAGAACAACTTCCATTCTGTTTTTACTGCTGTAGCCCACTGTCTCCTCCAGGATTGAATTCAAACTCCTCTGATGCTTTACAGTCTTGAATAATTCCCTACAGGAAGTTATTACACCAAAAAAAAAAAAAAAAAAATCCTCTGTTCTAAAACTCTAGCCAATGCGGTTCAGCCTCCAGAGCTAAACTCCTCTCTTTCTGTGTGGCTGCTTTATATTACCAATGCAATACAAAACAGCAGTGTCTCCACAACCCATTTGCCACAGTATTTCATACAAACTCCAACAGGGGTGAAAAGAGAGCAGCATTTTTCAGAGCAGTTGCCTGCAGGGATGGAGCAGAATGCAATAGCAGTTCAGCAAGCATACATTAAAAACAGGGAGGTCCACAAAGGCCACGACTGCATAAATTTGCCATAGCATGCCACTAAAAAGCGGGGCGAGCTTAACAAAACATGAGCTGATGAATGTGATGTATTAATACCTTCTCCTGTGAAAGGCCGCCTTCCTCTCACCGGGGCTACGAGTGGAACTGGAGGTGATGGAAACGGAGACAGAGACAGGGAGCGGTGGATGAAGGTGGAGATGAAGTGGGATTTGAAAGAATGCCGTGACAGCGAGAAAATAATCAATCAAAGAATGAACTGTTCTTACTGATGATTCGATTTTTATGGACACTATTGTGCAGGTAAAGCTCTGAGAGCACGCAGCAGTGACGACACCGCAGTGCGTTCAGAATAACCGGTAACATTTTTAGTCTTGCGGTTTTGTTCAGATGCAGCTTTGCAAACCTGAGGTGCACGTGTTCTTTTTAGAGAGACAACCCTTCCAAACAAGACATGCTTGGTCAGTCTTTTTCTAATTGTACGCTCACAAACTTTAACATTTAACATGCTACCTGAGGCCTGCAGACTCTGAGATGTTGTTCGTCTGTATGTGTCATAGCATCGTCTGACCTTCTGGTGAATACGCTGGGATGACAGACCAGCAAACTGCCAAAAACTCCTGCTTTTATAGAGGTGCTCACACTTGCTGAGCACCAGTTAAGCCTGTGCGTTTGATTTTCAGCACCTCTGCGTGCACTAAATAGATAGAAATAAAATGCGGGAAACAAAATGTTTGGCATTCAATCCAAGAAGAAAATCTGGTTGAGTACTGGCGGCGTAAACTCTGTTTGCATGGTGAGTCCTCCAGCTATTAACATGAGATACTGGTGGAATAACAAACTGGTAATCATACGTCTGTCAAGGTTTATTACATCCATCTCGCACTGACTGACTGACTATGAACTTCTAAGATTGCCAAAATCGTACAGCACCTTTAAGGAAACATTTCTACAGACATTTAGGGAAATTATTATTTACTTCCTTGCCAAGAGTTAGATCCCGAGATTAATATCACTCTGATATCAGCCCATTAAACGTGACATTAGAGGCAGGAGACAGCTGTAGAAAGATAGAAAGCAACAGGAAACAGCTAGTTGGGCCCGAGATAAACAACAGTGACGTCCCGAAGTCTCTGCTGGTTGGCGGACAACCTCTGAAGTCAACTTTAAAGGATGTTACTGCAGCCAGACAAGAATTATCCCTGTGTATTCATCCTCTGTGACACCATTTAGCGAGATAACCTATCCTCTAATTAGTGAGCTTTAGAGGTGCTGGTAGGTGTTGAGAGTAGTGTAGGCACAGCAAAAGGCACATTGATACCCTTGGACATAACCAGGCTAAGTGTTTCCAGTCTGTGCTAAACGATGATAACAGCCTCCTGGTTTTTAATGGTAACACATTACAAAGAGTTTCCTGTCAGTTACCTCTCCATCTCAGGAAGCAGGCAGATTTTCATCCTTTCAAATCTATCAGGAGAGCGACTCTGTGTCATCCACACAGACTCGGAGGAATGCGTCTGAGGTGCCCCACGTTTTTGTTTGTTTGCTTCACACTTCAAGTCCGTCTTTTTTTTTTCCAGGCAACACTTTGTGGTGCAATAATCTCCACAGACAGCTGTTTAAACCAAACAAATTTACTGAACTCGCTAAACTTGATGAGCATAACGCACGATAATAACACACACTGTATCTATAAGTATTGCTGATTCCATCCTGCTGCGACCACATGAAAGCTGCTTTTATCCAGCAAACTTCTGTTTAGACCAGCTCCTTTCAGTTCCTCTGTGCTGACAGACATCTGTTTGGCATCTCCATCTGAGGATGGAGTTGGTGTGGACTGAATGGATTAAATGCTTCAGTAGTGCTTATGCAACACGCATGCCACTTTTAATGTGGATTCCCAATAGTTCTTGGCAAGAAAGCAAATAAGCATACTTAACGAATGCTGAACTGTTACTTTAACATGTGACCGAACGCTACAGCAAGACGTACTGAGGACTTGTTTCTCTCTTTAACTATTTAACGTTCATTTTCCTTTATATTGCATCTTAGACCCCACACACACAGACCAACAGGCTGGTCGGCGACCCCCTGGCGACCTCCGGTCACAGGGAAAAATGTGTATTCCTTGACTGACTGGTAAATGGTTGCTGGAATTAGGCGACATAAGTTGCAAAGATGTATCTGGTGCTGCACTGAAAACCTTGCAGTTGTTTTGCTTGCTAACAGATTGAAGCGGTCTCCCGTACTTTGCGTGGAAGACGCAAACTTGCACCATTTGAAATGATAAAGCACAACCTTTACTTTGAAGGCAAACATTCTCCATTTCTGGTTTGGATCGGCCTTTTTCACCCCAAGGGCAGACCCCGAGTGTCACTACCAATCAGGAAATAGCTTCCCAATGGTTGCAGACCTTTGCATCTCCCACGCAAACTATGAGAGACCACAGCAATCTCCTAGCTACCAAAGCAATTGCGGGGGGAGGTTGGTGCAGCACCGTCCTTGCAACTGATTTTGCCTAGTGACTCAGCAACCTCTAGCAACCACTTGCCATCCTGCTGGGGAATAAACATTTTTCCCTACCAACCAGAGGTTGCCAGTGGGTCACTGACTAATCTCTAGTTATTTATTAGATGCCCCAAATGCTTAATGTTTATCTATAAAATTCACCTGCTCACACCTACCTTTTTATTAGGATAAGTGATATTAGATATGCTATGATCCATACAGTACTATGAGACAGGCACAGCTGGAGAAAAGGTACCTAAAATCTCTGTATGCACAAAACACATTAAAAAATGTGTGCGCACACACACACACAAACACGCACAATAGAGCCCAACCAATATATCAATCGACCAATACTGTCTGGCAGTAATATTAGTTCGGGTAGGCCACAACGAATTAATTCCTCTTCTCCACATCCAAATGGGCATAAATCATATAGAGCCAAATATTTAAGGTCGCTGGAAATAACTACCTTTGACAACAGTGACTTTCAAAGAGTCTTGAAATGGTTTCAACAGTTTGTCCAGAAGAGCAGCTCCAACTTCATTGTTCACAATATTCTCAGCACCATCCAGCAAAGGAAATGTGGCACAAAGTGTGTGTGTCTATTTGGGGACATGTTACTAATACTGAGAAATAGCCTAAAAGTTTATATGTAAAGGACAAATATACTGTATTTTATTTAAATGCAACTTTCCCTGTATAGGTGCATAAAATAAGGAAGCTAAAGTTTGGTTCATACGCTTCTTAAACTCTTGTCCTACCTTTTCCTGCTGCAGCGACTGTCAGATATTCTGTCTGCTAATTATCTTTGCATGCACACTGTGAGCCCAATCACTCATGAGACTCACATACTGTCACCTCACGTTGCAATTCTCCTCCACGCAAAATTAATAAAGGCAAAAACAAATAAAGGAAAAGTGAGGACTGCATTTCACCAGCTTCACCCTGCTCTAAGTTCCGTAACACTTTATTGTAGCTGCATTTTATTTTCATATTCCAGTGAAATGAGCCTAGTTTTGGACTTAGTTGTGACTAGGAAATTTTGCCTGTTGGGTAGCAAAAGACAACATATTAAACCTGCAAGTGAAACATGCTTTCTTCACAGCCACCAGATAAAAGCCAGATTTTAGGAAAGAGTCTGTCCTGCAGTGTTGAATTTGGAAGCTCGAGCCCATCAAAATGTAATTAACGCCCTACAAATCAGTGATGGACTGAACTATCTAATATTGGTCAGGCTCTAAAACACATACACACACTACACTGGGCCGATGTTTGTGAAATAATCTACTGTGTGTGTGTTAACTTGTGACAGCTGCACAGTGTGGACGAGTGGATGGCTTCGAATGCGGGAGCGTGAGAGCATGTGTTCAAGTTGATGTGTGTATCTGTGCATTTGTTTATAAGCATCTGTGTGTGCAATTTTGGAAGCTCCCCACCAACGCAAGACAAATGGCAACACAGCTGCTCGCAGCATGAGGAGGAAACACTCAACATGGCACAGAGGGACCGACATCAACAAGCTCTAATAATGCTGGAAGCTGCACACATCAAGTCTGCTGACATCTACTGACTAACACCAGCGCAACACCAGCACGCAGTGTCTAGGACAAAAGGTGAAACATTTCTATCTCTACATCCACTCCATCAACGATGTAATTACAAATTCTTCATCCTGAAGAACCCAGTGCATCGTTCTCACCTCCTCTGGTTCATCTCTGCGTCCCCTCCGTGGTTCTTTCCAGGACCCCAGCTGTGCCGGCGAAGAGGCGAAAGGGAACGGTTGCTGCTCCTAAAGAGACAGGAACGCCGCGGCACCTCAGTCACTCTATCTTTTGCCTCTTCTTCAGCCTCTCCTGCCCCTCCTCCTCCTCCTCCACTGTCCGGCCCTGCAGTGGTAGGTGCCGTCGCCTGGATGCCCTCTTCTGGGCTCCAGCTGCAGCCGAGGCCCTGGCTGCCCTCCGGACTGGAGCTGGGTGGTCCGACGCTGGCAGTGTCGTCTGTGGAAGAGCAGGAGACGGAGACCTCGCTGGCACTGTCTCCTCCAGTCACAGGTTCATCATTCTGCAAGACAGCCCCAAAAATATATATTTTAGTATTATTTTAAAGCATCATCTACAGAGAACCATCAAAATAAAAGAACCACCACCTAAAAGTTATAGTTTATCGCGACCCACAATGTCAACTCAACACTATATTAACTCAATGCTACACTCTAATAAAATGTTGATTTATTATTTAGGGACTTGCAACTGTTTCCACATCAAATAATGTTCTGGTGGACAGTGAACAATAACTGGAAGCACCTTGCTCTGCTCTCTAAGAACCACAGGAAGCAGAGCCTTCAACCCTGAAGCGTTAGAACAAACACTGTGGTTACCAAACTACAGTAACAGGTGAGGCTGTGGCGATGGATGATGACCTCAGGAATCAGAGTCAGGGCCTCTGTTCGCCCATTAATGCATTAAATTATATTGGATTAGTATTACATTTAAATGTGTGTGTGGTTGCACCTCGAATCACTTTAAAAGAAAAATAGTGTAGAAGCTAGACTGATCCATAATCTAAAAACAATGAGATCAGGTTTGACTTTATATTAGAGCTTAATGGAAGTACATTACACAGACAGTAGTGTATCACCTCTCCTCAACTTTTTGTTTCACCGGGTGTGTGCGTTTGTCAGTGAATTTACACGTAGAAAAATTTACACGTAGAAAAAAAAACGATGGTAGAAAAAAAAAAAAAAAGCCCGGCAGATGTTACGCCTTAACAGATGCTCAGCTGAAATCTATCCACTTATGGTCCCTAATTACACGAGGCTATATCATTTATCGTATGTGAACAAGGCTCTCCTGCTCTCTCTCTGCAGCAGCATTAATACTGTCACATGTTTGTTTAGGTCACATGGTGCACATTACGCACGGTGGGCAGCACCACCTCACTTTAACCCTGGCCTTGGTGACGCTGATGGTATCAGGTACTGGCAAAGGGGCAACAGGACTATATGGAGGATCACACAACCCTAATAACAGGAGACTATTTAAAACCAATAATCCGATTTTGCCATTTTATTACGCGCACAGCTCACGGATCGAATTCAACACAACACACTCCAACACAACACAATAAACATGAATAAAACATAACGCAGCAGAACAGATGTCCTTCAAATCATTGTTAATTACTCGGGCTATCACATTGTATATCCATCAGCATTTCTTCACTGAGGCATGAGATGAATTAAGAGCAGGCTGGAAGAGCCATTTAACCCACAGGAATGGAATATAATGAGGACCAAATGGCACGGCTTAGGGATAATAAGCCAGCGCCACTTTATAGCAACACTGGCATTATAACAAACACCAATAAATGATAGCAACCTTGTTAAAACAAACCTTTCCCAGGAAAAAGCTTCTCAGTGATGTATTGTCTTTTCGCTGTCCGTTTGTCATCGTCACGGGACCATTTAAGTGATCCAAAGCCACAGACAGTTGGCAGTTAGCAGTTGGCAAATATATATTGTACATGCACTGCATGTGTGTAAACTAATATGCATTCTTGCAAGTTAATTAGCCATATGCTCGTGTGTAGCTTGCTGATTTCTTGACAAGTCTTCATGTGACAGCTCTGTGATACAAGAAATGAGCAACACACTGAAAAAACAATCAGTTTTGGTAAAACCGCTCTTTGGGCCTGCTGGGAAAAAGCTACTGCATGCACACACACACACACAGGTTTAGGATAGTCCATTTAGAGTTAATTTGTAGGTGTGAGCCTTAACTGGGCCTATTGTACTGCCAGCTGCAGTGTGCGGGCCGAGCATAGAGCTTCTTCTGTTGGAGAGATGCGAATGAAAGATCCGCTTTATGCTACCGACGCGACTTCCTCTGGGAGCCGGACAGCACACGAGTATACGTCAAGGGCAGAGAGTGCATGTGAACGTCTGCTTCAGAGCTCCAGGAGGCGGATCGGCCCAGTTTTTAAACTTTACGTGATTTCAGGCTTTTAAATACTCTTTCGCGGCACAACATACGTGTTAAACTGAGATTAAAGTCGCGACCGTTGAAACCGCCTCTCTCCTTTTTATTCTACATTTATGTCTCCCTTCAGACAGCAGCAGACGCTAATCCTCTTTCACAACTTAGCTCCTGTAGTCGTTGTACGGATTCATTTTGCCCATCACCGCCTATCTACAGTGTCCCAACCCTCAGCATCACGCTGTATACTCCCAGGCAGCCGATATTCGCTCCTCCAGCTTTGTTTGCACCAAACATGACATACGGTTCACATTACAATGAGCATGTCTCAAGTGCTCAACACAGCAGAAACTGCGAGATACAAGTGTTTCAACTTTAACCAAAGGGTGCCTGGCTTCAAACAGACTTTCAACAGCAGCAGAGTGACAGCAGGGACCACAGCTTGCACTTTCCCAGCAGCGGAGGAGAGCTGCTGGCTTAAAAAGATGCTTAGTAGATGTTTGGCATCTCTGCCTCAGGGTGCTAATAAATAAAAAAACAGACACAGACTGAGAAAACAGATACTTCATATATAGTATATAATCCCTATAGGAGTAGCTGCTGAGGCAAAATATTCTTACCATTCAGCGTGACTGAACTGGATGTTTGGACCGCAGCCAAACACTCGATTTAGTAAACAGAGAATTTGCTGCTAAGTCAAAGTGAACGCTGTATATTTTGTCTCATTTATACATTTACTGACTGATGTTTTTGCAGTTTGGATCCGTAATAAGTTAGTTCTGCGGCATATATAGGGGCTATATTTTTGCAAACTATATATTTTTGGTTTTCTCACTTTGTAAAGAGATTTAACCATTTTACTACCACATGGGTCAGGGTCACCGGTGACCCCTGTGGAAGTAGATTACCTTTTACTACCACAGGGGTCACCGGTGACCTCTGTGGTAGTAAAAGGGTTAAACCAGTTTGAAAGAATTGCTCAAGAGCACTTTGACACTGATTTTAAGGCGGTGGAGCTCAGACCTTTCTGAAGATGCTGTCATATCCTGGCTCTGCGTTCAGGAAGCTCTCGATGTCACTGCCAGAGTCTCTGTGAGCTGAAGAGGGACAGCTGGTGGCACTGCTGGTCCTGCTGGGTAGACTGGGAAATGCTGAAGACTCCGGGGATCCTGAAAGACACATTTAAAATATTACAGGGTTAAAAACAGACAGAAGAAATCTCGAGATCTGAAACATTCGTGTGATTAAAACTACATTAATTAAGCCCCCCCCCCCCCCCGCCCCCCATGGTTCCGAAACAATAAGCCATCATTCTTTCTTCTAAAGCACATCAGTGAAAAGACTTGTGGTAATCTGAGAAGGTGTGAAAAGCCTGGCTGAATCAATGGCTGACTGTCCTCACTAAAGCAGTCTGTGCTCAGCAGCAAACAACTACTGTTTGTGCGTTTTAAAAAGGTACGAGGGCAGGAGTGAAGTTAAAATCCGACTCGGAGAGAAAGACAAACAGTTATCGATGTGCTGCGAAAACAGCTTTGAGGGAGGAGCTGCATTAGTCACCCTGAGGCCAAACGGACATTGATGCTTACAAAGAATGTCTGCACCTTATTTTACGCTTTAAAGCACGAAGTAATTTTCGCTTCAGCTGTCTGATCGATAGAAATGACAGATATCAAGCAGACAGTTACTCGAGTTCATATCAGCCGCGGTGATATGAACTCGAATAAGTCAGAATCGCCTGTATCGCGTTCGCTGCTTTGAACCTAAAACCGCTGCTCGTTCTCCAACGCCTCGGCTCACGGTGCCACTTTTGTTTTCCTCGGTCTCGGTGCTCTTTAACAACAGCAGCTCACCGCGAGCCATTTTTACTCTGCGCCCACTCTTCTATGTCATGCCTCCTCGCTGAATAACAAACAGCCAAATTTAAAGTCGGCGCAGAATACAACAACTCTTATGCAACAAGGTTCTGGGGCTACAGCTTTTTGGACATGTAAGGACATGCACAGATAATATTCCAGGCCAAACTAAAAGAGGAAGCCTGCGCTCAGGCACAGACCTATACCAATGCGCTGACTTTAGCCGGCAGCCAAGAAAAACTGGATGAGATCATTTGCCCAGTTTTGTTATGATTTGCTTATGTCTATTTCTGCTCAAAAAGCGGAAGTTATTCTTAATCCTTTGGGAAGACTTGCATCCCCTACACTCGTGAGCAAGAGGAAGCTCGATTTTGTGTACGTACGTGTGTGCAAATGCTTCAAGAGCCTGAATTCTGTGCTGCTGAGTTAAATAAATGTAAACTGTATTAAACATGTCACCAAAAAAGGGGGGAAAAGTAAAACTAGATTAATTAACCATCCCTAGCAAAGGATGACTCTAGAAATCCTGACGCTAGTAGAAACACAAAGCTATAAAATTCAGCTCCGGTCAGCTGTTCTCATGGGCGTGGAGTCTACCAGCCTCTTTGCATAGCAGTGTTGTTAGACTTGAGGGGGCGAGGAGGGGGGAGGATCCAAGTTTTAAAAGGATTCCTACAACAGAATAACTACGAGCTCCTCTAACACACATCTATGAGAGAGCAGGCTTAAGCAGTCAGCCCTTAATAAAAGGGGGGCAGTCAGTTCAGCATAGCACCATATCAGCCCCATTACGTTCCCAATCGGATGACATCCCTTTGGGCCGATTGATGCCAGCGAGGATTGTGTCATATTAGACAAAAATAGGTGCTGAAGTCCCAACATAAACACCGTGAGACTGTTTTAATTGTGGACGTTTCCTGTGTCTGACCAAAGCAGCACAGAGTGCTCGATCAGCAGTTGAGAGGTTTTAACAGAAATTTTGTTAAAATGGCAAAACAATAGAGGAAGCATGCTGCCAGTGTAGCTAGCTGGAGCTACATGGCTTTGATCGCCGTCAGCTATTTGCATTCTTAACCTAGAAACTGTAAACGAGCACCTTCAAACACCTCTGGGTGCTAATTTAGGCAGCTTTTTTTTTTTAAGGATTATCTAAATAAACCTTAACTTCAGTAGTGACCAGGACATAAAACTGCATGCAGTGATTCAGTGAGCAATGTAACAGACAAAAATATCATGTAGTCTGAGCCCAATGTAGCACAGGCCATCCGAAAACATGAAAATATCAGACATATAAGCAGCTTCTGCAGACACTAACAAATTGTTTTCAGTAATTAGCATATTTCAGAGCTGAGAGGCTGAACTAAAGATGGATTCAAATGAAAACATCTCAACTGCATAATGCAGCACAGATTTGAGAATCACTAATATAGAAAGTCATCATTCCTCATTAGAGTGCTTGAAAGAGTTCATAAAGTCTGAATCAAAACTTTGTAATCAGAGGAGTCGGCAGTTTAAATCTTATTTGGGGAGTTAAAGTTTCCATATCTGCATCCAGCGCTGTGGAGCTTTATGAGTCCTGCAGCAGAGACCGGAACGCGACCGGAGCAGGATTATTTCAGGGTTCTGCTTTGAGAAGAAACAAGGTCACAAGTTTAATTATGACCGATGCGCTTCTACCTGTCGGCCGACAAACAGCACTGCACAAAGGGACAGGCTGCCGCGTCATGACATCATCACAACCGGATCTTTTGCTGTATACAAATGAAATCCGCACTGACCTTCGACCTCAAGTGCTGCAGCAGAGCTTAGTCTTGACCACAGCGCGTTGGTGGGCCGATGCAGATACATTTTCCCCCTTTTCACTTCATATTTCCACTATTAACGGAGAATCCGAAAAAAAATGAGCGTGCGTGAGTATGTTGGAGTTGCGAGTGCTGTGACACAAGTGGATCCAGGGAGTTTTCCTCAGACTCCACCCCCTCACAGCTGTCTACCACAACTAGCAGGGGATTGCGAGTTTTGACAGCTGTCCTCCTCGCTCTGCGTCAAACAGACCCCAACACCACCGCCGTCGCCACCCCCACCGCCACCACCACCGCGCACACACAGAACGAGCACAGAGAACAGGTGTGAAGACTGCTCAGTCCACAGGTGGCTGAGGTTGCTGGCTGAATGTGAAACAGGTCAGACACTTCATATCTTTATATCATATACACCTTTTTGTACCATTCACGTAATCCTTATAAATTGATCTTCAGACAAATATAAAAAATCTGCAGAACAGGGACGAGATTTTTGTTTTCCATTTATAGGCTTAGGATTTAGTTGCCTGCAGGTAAACCGTGTGTGCAGAGAGCAAAAGATGGGACGCATCTGACACCGATTTAGTTTTTTTAAGCTTTTGAAAAATGAATTTAAATTGTAAACCAGCAGACACAAACAGAAAACTTGGCCTTGACTATAGACAGATACACGTGACATTATAAGTACAGGAACTTTCCCCTGAGACTAGAAACTCTCGAAGGAACTCAGTGCATTTCCACTGGAGGGACCTGAGTCGAAATTAAACTCTGGGGAAATTATTTTACCCCCCCAAAAGTCCCTACTTGCTGGGCAGTACTTTTCCAAAAGTAAAGGAACTTTGGGGACGGGGCTTGCCACCACCTAATGGTCTACAGTGGAACTGTTTTTTATATTTTTGTACGCAGAAATTAACTGTCAAGCATCGGGCTGCTAGTTTGCTTGTTTCTGTTTTGCAAAGAAAGAGTGTAAAAATTCCTGGCATTTAAAGTTCCTGGTACTCTGAGTGGAAACGCGGCTTTATACTGTAGCATAGACTACTTTCTCAGATCAAGAAAATATCGACCGCAATTCGAACAATTTTAGTTTCACTGCAGGTAAAAAAAAAAACACAAAAAAAAAAACACAGAAGCAAAACTGCAGCTGTGAAATGAGAGTGTTACATGAGTGCAGCAGAAAAAAAAATATATAAAAGTAGATATGATCCAAATAAATTATCAAGTCTGAAGCCATCGACACGGTAATAAATAATGGATAAGAAAAATAATCTGTTGGGTTAGAAACATTCTTCTCTGCACATTTTCCCAGATGGGATACCCTAAGTGTTTTTCTTACGTGCAGATTTTATCAGCACTTGCATATAAAATCTTATTGATGTTATATTCATATTAAACGTGCATAAGATGCTCTGTGTAGCTGGGCTGATTTATTGCACATTAAGTTTTAGACGATTCCACTTATCTAAGCTGCAACTAGTGCACAGACCAGCCTGAATGCACTTTGAAATGCACCCTCATCTTGCTTGTTTCCTGTTTTAGTGACCTTTGTATGTGAACTGGTTCAGTTCATAATCAGATATCACTTCACCATCTCACAAAATTAAAAGTTTTATAAATTCACTGAATAAACACAAAGCAAAAAATCCACAGAGAGAAAAATCTGCCCATGAAACAAAACTGTAATTCAAACCTCCCGTATGATTCATGTGAAACAATTTTTTTTTCCCCTCGTTTTCATTCTATTCTTCTTACCTTGAGCCCAAAACACATCCAGCACGTATCCTGTAAGTAAGGGAACTGAATTCTGCTAAACGGGGACGAGGCTTTACCTAAAGGTCTTGCAGCATGATCAGCAGCACTCTAAAGCAGAACAATGACTTGAAATACGTCCACAAACCGCAGCAGACATGCAGCAAAATGTGAACCAGAGGCATGATGGGACATTTCACTGCAGCCACAGGAAGAAGTCTCAACTTTTTGTTTTGTTTTTTCATGCGTGATGAAGTCAAATTAAATGTCTGTAGTTACTGAGGTTTTGCAACTTATACTTATTAAAATTATGCAGCTTGTTTGCCTCTGATTCTCCACAGCGCCGTCTTTTCTACAGAGAGAAAGCTTTGCGTATCGCAACTTTGTGCAATATTTCACTATTCTGTCAAAGATTTCCTTTTTGAAGGCCACAGGATATGATTAAACCGATTGATGACCCACAGAAAAAGGAGAATCTCACAAGGGGCTTCTCAGCGAACAGAGAACTGGCATCAATTCACAAAATACATCGTCTAGCACCAACTCATTCATTTTTTTTCTTCAAGTAAAGCCTTCAAAAGTAAAGATGACAAAAAGTGTGAGTCTCTTCAGACAGCACAGGGATCAGATCCAACAAGGTCTGGTTCCCACTAAGAACCGATATTTCAGGTTCCAAAGAACGTGCGGGGCCAGTCAAAAGTTAGTTTCTCAGGTCTGAGACAAGTTTCATAAAAAGTATGACGCGCAAAAGCAAGAAGTGAAACTCCGAGACTACCGTACACAGTCAACGTAACGCCTACCTGCTAAATTATTTATAAAAGTAATAATCTCTTAAAATTGGTTCTGAAATAGTGAAACTCATAACAGAACGTCAGTGATGTTTGGATGTCATGGTCCCCGGAGCTCTCCCTGGCTGGCCACCAGTTTGTTTTGGTTTTCTTTGTTATCCTGCTCCCCTTCCCATCCTGTGTTTGTGGGCGTGTCTGGGTTCCCATTCAGCTGTGGTAGATGTCCTCCTGGCAGCTGGTGCTTCACCTGCGAGAGCTCCCTGATTGTTCACACCTGCTGCAGATGAGGGCTTGTCAGGAGGAGCCTATTTAAGATTGGAGAAGCTCCTCAGTCACTGCCGGATTGTTGTAGCTGCAAGACCCAGCCTGTTCCTGGAGCCATTTGTGTTGGACATTTGTTTTGCGTGTGTGCCCGCGGATCTTCCCAAGAGGAGGCCTTGGAGGGGAATTTAGTTGACTTTTTACTTTTGTTTCTGCCTCTAAATAAAGAGTGCCTTTTCTGGATCCTGAGTCCTGCATATGAGTCCTTTTTGCCACCCAGTCCATGACAGATCATAATACTTCAAATATATAAATATTGTATTATATTGGTCAGTGGGCTTAGGCACCACCCTTTTGATATTGTGATTATTATTATATTTTTGATTATGTAAGTTTTAAACATTATCTGATCACATCCATCATCTGAAATCATCAGACAAGCACTTGTTGATGTTTTTAATTACAAATATATTGCTTGTTTAGGTTTAAACACTGAAAACTACTGTTAGACATTAAAAAGGTTTATAAAAATGTCATTGTGTTGAAATACAACAGCTGCCACATCTTTTAACACTTTGCTATGGTGGTTGCCATGGTAATGCCTTCTTTCTCTTCAAAAAATGTGCACTTTTGACACAAAATACAATTCTTACTTACAAATTTTTATATATATATAAAAAAAATAATTCCCCACTTGCCCTGTGGGTAGTCTTTGTCCTCCAAGCCCAGGTCCTCTACCAGCTTAGCTCGGTCATTCTCTACATCCGTGGGGGCGTATCCCATTTTGACCTCGGGTCTTCCAGGTCATACTTATGGCGTTCCGTGTATGCCCTGCCTGCTAGCATCTTGCACGTTATTGCCACGGGGGACCACTGCTACCTTCACCTTCCACACCCTCTCTGTTCATGTCTGTTTGTATGTCTGTTCCTATCTATCTATCTATCTATCTATCTATCTATCTATCTATCTATCTATCTATCTATCTATCTATCTATCTCCAGAGAGAGAAAGAGTGAGATTAATTTTTTGTAACTATTCCAAGAACTACAGTGAGACTGGGCTGGACAATGTACACTTTAGTTTTAACTTGGTGGTAAATGATAATAGTTAATAAAATAATACCTCCCCTTTCTCAAGCTTATTTATGTTTTCATATAGTATCTCAGTTAGAGCACCACTGAGCCATAACTAGGTTGATTTTATATGTGTCTGTTAGCAGGAGGCATTTCTAGCTGCTCCTGTCATCAAGACACACTGGTTTAGTTTCCTCATGATAAAAGCATCAATTAGCTGTTACATGAGGGAGAGTAAAATGTCAGATCTGTAATGATTCCGTTCCTTGTCCAAATACATGAAAAAACTAAACAAAAACAAAGGATGTCGTTCAGCAGTGTCTGACGGGATAAACGCAGAGCAAGCACAAAGAGGCAAAGATAATGGATGTGAATTGGGTTAAATGGACTGGGTGGAGAACATTAGCAGTTAGGTCAGAGCTTCTATTGTGGTGTGAGTCACCCCCTCCACTTCTCATCGCGTTAATTAGGCCTCATCAGTGTTAGCCGGCGTTCATCTCTCCTCCTTCCCCCCATATCCATCCCAGTTCCAGGGAGGATGTAAATGTTACTGGCAGCTCGAAAGTGAACAAAAATGATACTTTCTTGTTCCCTTGGGCTGATCACCAACGATCATCAATGAGATGGAAGTGAGCTTTGTTTGGTTAAAACTTTCTTAATTGTTTTAATGAAGGAATCACTTTCGCAGGAAGCAGCATTTACTGAAAAATTACAAATTCTTAATGTTAAACAGTAACCTGTCACATAAAAGACCACGTTACTAGTTAGTAGCTGGAAAATAGTTAGTAATGAACCATTTATTGGGCTTGATGTTCACAGAGTTTTTTCTTAAAAATATTTACGTTAATAATAAAGTTCAGTTGAATTTAACGCCAAAGCATGACAACACACTGTTAATCTGTAGTTAACTCTACAAGTACACTTTAAAAATTGTTAGAGGCGGTGTTTGGTTTGAGAATGGCTTTTTGAGACAGACACAAATTCTATCATGTAGAATAGGTAGGGTAAATCAGCCTCCCACTAAACAACTGCAGCCATGGCAAAAAGCTTTAGAGTTTCCCCTCTGTATGGTACTCATATTTCATGAACACCTGAACTGTTCTTCATCTATCTTGTATGTAAAATAATAGTAGTGATGGTGTGTTGAAAACCTGTGGATACAAAAGGGAGAAAATAAATGTAGATAAATTGCCCACAGACATTAGTGGGAAGGAAATGTATGAATTATAGAAGCTGCTATTAGATTTTAATTAAATTCATAACTTATCATAAACATGAGGTTTATAATGTTTATTTTTCATTATAAAGTGCTAACTGTTCTGAGTCGGTATTGTGTAAATAAATTGAATGAAATGAAATCTGAATTGTGCTCACAGTTTCTGAACTGTCCAGCAACATTCAGACGATGCATTGAACTGTGTTCACTGGTCCACACATTTTAATAACTGGTGCACAAAATTGGTGAAATGTATTTCCTGGTAAAGTCTACTTTTTTGTTGGGGTAATTTTTTTCCCCCAGTTGTAAGAACAATATGATAATTTGAGACTTTTAATGGCCTAAATTTATTATTTGTTACGTGTGTTTGTGTATGTGTTAATGTTTAATGAATTAAAATGACTATGTGCAAAATATGTGTACTACTTTATTTCTGGTGTAGCCGTCCAATCTACAGATGAGTTGAAGAGAGGAGAGCGAGAATGTCGAGGTGTTTGTAGCTGACTCCTGGTGTAAAGGATGAGAGTGTGTTTGGGTTGACAAGCCTGGTGATGTCACTGCTGTCAGCCACTCTTGCATGCGTGTGTCTGTGTGTGTGCAAGGAATGCTAATCTAGAGACTTGTGATCCCATGTGAACCATGCAGGCACTGCTTATTATGCAACTGGCAAGCAGTAAGTCTGAACTCTGCTTACAGAGCAGCGGAGACAGACAGAGAGGCAGAGAGATGGATGATGGATAAAGAGACGTTGTCTCTATTTAAATGTTGCATTCACATATTCCCAGCAGCACACTGGTTTCTGGTTTACAGATGACAACATAATTAGGTCATTATCTGGACACATCATGAAAAAAAAAAAAATATATATATATATATATATACACTCACTCACACACACACACACGGACAGGTGCACCAGAAATATGACTTGACATTAATGAAATCTTTGTTATCTATCTGGGTAAAAAGAGTTGTTAAGGTGGAGATGATGACCTTTTTATGTTGCCAGGCCAAATATTTTCCATATCAGTACACCTCATAGCCAGTATCTGTCCTGGCCCGGTGTCCCAGTGTTTCGAGTTCTTTTTGTGAAGTTCTGTTTTGTTGTATTTTCTGGTTCCATCCATCCATCCATCCATCCATTTGCTTCCGCTTGTCCTGTTGATAATCGCGGGGGGGGGGGGGGGGGGGGGGGGCGAACCCAGC
>JAVDPK010002198.1:302145-320319 GCA_034780415.1 Cichlasoma orientale
AGTTAACGACAATGTTTTTTCAATTTTAGTTTTCGTTATTTCGTTCGTTTTCGTTAACTATAATAACCCTGGTTTGCCGAACCAAGAGTACAACAGAATATGTACATACACCAATCAGCCCAAACATTAAGCAGCAGCCTGTAATTATGCAGGTTCCCCTTGTGCCACCAAGGCCACGCTTACTGGTCTTGGGATCCAGAGAACGAGCATGCGGAATCACAGAGCATGCGGAATCACAGAGCATGCGGATCCACAGAGCATGCGGCATCTGGCCCCTGAATGTTTGTGTCGGATTGAGATCTGGAGAGCTATGGCGCATTAGGGGCCATATTAGGGTGTGCTTGCTCTGCAGTAATGTTTAGGTAGATGCATAAAAGTAACACCCACCTGAAGGCCAGTACTCAAGATTTCCCAGCAGGACACTGCACTGCAATAAGATTCACTTTGCCTGTCAGTAGTTTTATTGTTTATGACTGATAGATATATTTACTGCTGTACAGCGTTAGTATAAAGAGTTACTCACAGTTACTGTAGATGCTAAATGGAGTGATGATGTGTTCTGTGATTCCAGGCCAGCAGAGATGCTGGGATGTGAAACACTGGTTGGAATGAAGTCATTTGGCTAAATGCCTGTTTCCATCTGAGGCCAGAGGAAACCGTTAGCCCAGAGCTGCCTTTTTCCCACACCATCATATCTCCCTCACTTTTTCTGCCTCTCTCTCCCTCTAAAACTCACATGCACACACCCTCGCTATTTCATAGCTCCGGGGTAAAGAGCAGCTGACATTTGGAACAAGTTTAGAAAGTGACAACAGACTAAAGAGAGGTGTTACATATACCAGAACAATTCTCCTCACAGATATTCCCATGCTCTGCCCTGGGTCTGGATGTCACAACTAGCAGACACAGTGACAATAAACATCACATATCAAACGCCCACCGCTGCAGAGTTTATAGCTTAGTTTATGCATGATAATTAATAGTCTGGCCATCAATAAGTGATTATTAGCTTAGATTAAAGGTTATAGTCATCAAGCAAAAGGAAATAGTTGAGCTGAGTGATTAAATTGGCTTAGTGAGACTTAAATAAGTCTAGTTTTATTTTGTTGACTCTTCCAGCTTATCTTAGTGATGTTTAGTCTAGATTAATCTGGTTTTGCCTCCTCTGAGTTCAAAGTGTTCTATAGTTTGTTTTATTATTCACAGTGCTGCACAGTTTCGTCCCAGTCCACTGACTCCTGTTTGGTTCCAACAATTTTACTTGACTTTTTTTGGCTTCACACAATAAGCAGAGCCGAGGCTGAAACTGAACCACAGTTAAAGGTGTTACAGTTCAAAGGGAAACCAGAAACATTCTAATTTAACTCATCGTTGCCATGATAATTCATTTCTGTTTGTCAGCTGGCTGAGTGACCAACTGACACACAGACTTTGCTATTTGAATTAATATATTACTACCTATTTGAAATATACTGCAACATTCCCTTCACGCCGTGTGTGAGTTGAGCTCTGTATCCAGATAATATCGCGATGTATCCCAGCGTTCCTTGTTTCTATCTGAAATATGCCGGGAAAAGCCAAACGTTGCCCTATCTGGCAAAATGTTTCCATATCTGGATCAACTCCAAAAGTTAAATTACTTCTAAGCCCCGCCTCTGGTCACATTTCATACAAATTTATCCTTAAAATTTTTAGTTATCCTGCTAACAAACAAACCAAACCAGCCTCTTAACGTCCTTGGTGGAGGCAACTTGAGGCGCGACATCTAGTTCAGCCCGAGCGAGAATTTGGAAGCAAGTTTTATCTTTGTTTTTACTGAACAGGGATATATTATCCTTAACATTTTAGTTACATAAGTCCCCTTTGCTCTGATCAACGGTGCACAGGATTCCCAGCTGCAGCCAGGAGAAACTCCACAGTGGAAAAATGTTGTAAAAGGTTCTATATATGCAGGGAAGGGAAAGTGCCTTTTGGGCTTTAAATAGCGCAACTTTTGGGAGCCATAAACATCTCATTTAGAAAGATTCCATCGAACCCCCACTACATTTGGTTTAACGCAGAACCTTTACAACACAGTAAGGGGACCTCTGAGCGAGAGGGAAATAAGGGTATAGCAAGACATTTTCAGCAGACTTTATATTCTCGCTTTAGTTTGTCTGACAAGTACCCACCGAGCTGACCAAAAAAACCCCAGAAAGACCTTAAACTGTCTGAGCCTCATTAAGTTTCATACACAGTTTATTCCACAGAGACGGCGAGAGCGCAGGCATCTGTCTCTGTGTCGCATACAGCGCACACATGCAGTGAACATCCACAAACCACACTCCACCCCAAAATAATCAGCACTGTGTGTCTGGAGGGCCGCTATCAACAACCATGCAATCATCTCCCAGGGAGAAACGCAACGAAAGCCATCACAACATACCTGGCAGAGGACTACAGGTTTGCCGAAGCACTCGGCGATGCTTGTGATTATGTTTTTCAAACGAAATCTCTTCTCTGAATCGCTTTAAGGAGCAGCTCTGACGAGGCCTCTGAAAGTAACCTGTCTGAAGAACCTAAGCTGCTAAATCACTCCACAAGCATCCGCTTCACGGGCTTAATTTCAGGTAATAATGTCATTTATTATCTTTAGCCTCTCTTTTATGGTTTATTTTTATGAATTAAGTCCCGCTTTAGATTTCTTACCTCGCTTTTATTGCTTCAGTCATTATATTTTATCTGTCTTGAGAACTTCGCCCCGTTTCCAAAGCTTCGGCTCAAACGAGCGTTAATGCTGTGGCAGCGGCGGGATTATCACACCAAACAACTTTGTTTGAAAGTGCGGATAGATAGCCTACCTTAATCAAAACCACGTCTACAGCTCTCTCCCCTTTGGCACACAGACTATACCTCCGCTTGTGTCGTTCGTACATTTTCCCTTAAATATCCAGAGCAGCTTTATTGAGCAGAAGGTTAAAAATCCAGGAGAAACACTGCTGAGGAGAAGTGAAGCAGTCTGCTAAGCTTCACATCTGGCCACAGAAGCAGCTTTCCACCAGACTCCAGCTCTACTCCTCCCTCCCATACTTTTCTTTTCCTCTGTCGTCTCAACTTCTCTCTTGACTCTGCTTGACTCATGCCTTTGCGCTCTCTCACTCCGCCAGGCTGTGAATGCCTCTCTCTTATCCTATGAATCAGCAATCCAGAGCATTACATTGTTACTGTGTGACAGATGACAGCAGGGCATTATTACTTTAGTTAACGTTATTCAACCACGCCAATTAATGCTGTTGAGATTCAACACGCCCTACCGGATGAGCACCTTCTGGTTGTAACAGTTCCTTTTTCAACAGATTTTTGCAAATGTTTTATGCAACATATATTACACTAAGTCTGGGCCCAGATAAAATGCTTAAAAATCAATATTAATCCAATATGCATATGATAAATGACAGCACGGACATAAAGAAACTAAATCTCCCAGCCCTTATTTATTATTTCTTGCAGCACATTAAGCTACTGCTCAGTCTGTTCTCTCTCTTAACTCCCCAAACGAGCTCAGAGCCAATATGTTTGAGTTCCTTGATAAGCTCAAAAATGAGTGCGCACAAAGAATAATTCAGGCACGCCAAGAAACAAAGCTCAATAGCAATCCCGGCAGATCGGCCGATCTCAGTGCCAGCCCTCGTCAGCTGATATTATTCTGAACATCCAACTGGCAAATCTCATACGGGCTGTGATATTAAAGCTTGTGAACCCTGCCTGCAGTCGCTCTGCACCTACAAGCCGCTTTGTAACCCACCTCCGGCACAGCTCCTGTTTTCATGCAGCATCTGATTTACTCGGTGTCACATCGGATTTCACTGACGCCTGCTCTGTGCTACTGCGCGTGGGAGGGCGGGGAAGTCCCAGAACGAGGTCAAACCACCAAATAAATTACTGCAAATAGAAAAAACAATCACTACAGCGGTCCAGAGTGAAGTGTGCACGCGCACGCCTGTGTGTGTAGATGGGACGTGAGTCATACGTGGTAAATGGAGAAATCTAAGTGTACCATCACAGCTCCACAATCTAGAAATTTAAAGGGGAAAAGGATGAAATGTATATTGTAATTATAAATGGCTGTCAGTGCCAAGGTAGAGAAGAAACATGATGCTTCTCTTCAAGGAAAGCAGCTGGACAAATGCTTACAAAATCATCTGTGAATACTCTCCTGATCTTTTGTATCGGCAAGTCCTTATGCTGATTCAATGAAATTAAAGACGGCAAAGTAATTTCAGCCACAAATTGCTATTAAGGCAAATTCAATTAAGCATAATGCATAGGATAAATCACAAAGTAACAAAGTGTTTTGTCCACTGCCTCTATAATCAAATTTACGCGGCTGGGAAGGAAGACTGAGGTTGAGCACTTTCTGAAAGATATTTGGATGGTATGCAAATGTGCTTCAGTCCCTGCTGTCTGTGGGCTGTTGCTTACATGAGAATCCAGCTTTGACCTACTTGGCCATAGTCGTCCAATAGCACAAAGGCATGAATCCCAGTAGCCACAAACAAATGAAGCTCTGCCCTGATTCAAACTCCTCCTTTCACAGAGCACCAGGTGCTTCATAGCTCAAGGAGGCTGCTGAACGGCCAAAAATACAGAAAATATAAAGTTTGATTATAGACGGCTGTTTGGAGGGTTTTAAAAAACTGACAGTTCATATAATGACCCGCTGCAGGTGATGGCGACTCCCTGGACAGCTTTCCAGCTTAAGCTGACCGTGTTTCCTCGCAGTAAAGAGAGGGAACTGTGCACACGCATGCAAGAACTCATTTTAAAACATAAGAACAAAGCTTCTCCGTCACATGACCTCAAGCGCTGAACAAAACCTTTAGAATCTCTTATTTCAGCGTGAAAATGTCTCTACAGTCTGTTGCTCTGTCTCAGCTGCCAGAGGCTCATTTGTCACCTGCAGTGATTAATCACATATATATATATTTTTATATATATATAATTTTTTTAGAGAATAGAAGCCACCAGAAAAAGTGTCCAGTACACACAAAAAACATGCAACAATTTCACCATATTCTCCCTGTAATCTTATCTATTTTGAATCGGATGAGTGAAGGAGCAGAGCGCGCACTTAAAGCAAGTTAATGGGTCCATCATATTGATCTAGCCTCACTGCGATGTCACACTAAATGATACTTATGGCTTTTGTCTAAATAACAAAGCCATTAGGTTAAAAATCCTCAACAAGAGTGAAATTTAGCTTCCAGTCTCCTCTCTTACGCCGCTCTCTGCACGTATGCGCGCACGAATCCCATTTGGCGTAAAACGACCCAAATCTAAATTTATCTCGTGTTCTCATCTTGAATGTTTTACACTTCTTTACACTTCAAACGGACTCACGGCCACTGATCAAAACCGGTTTCTTCTGGCTTTGACGTGTGGTTTGGAGCAGAGAAAAGCACAAACTTTGCGGGTCACAGTGTCACTGTGCAGGCTGGCTAAGTCTGAAGTATGAAACGGAAACGCTGTCACACACACAGAATCAATCAGGACCAAATTATCTGCAGTCAAAACAGCTTGAATCTCGTCAGAACGCTGTCACGGGTTTTGAAATTTTAATTACTTCGTTAACCTTACACGTCTCATTTCACGCAGCTAGTTGTTGTTGTTGTCATTTAGATTGTGTTAAGCAGTCAGGTGTTTTCCTTTGCTGCTGCCTGCAGTTTTCTACTGAAAATATAATTTTATGTACACTTTAAACTACTTTACTTACTTCTGATTATTTTCCAATATTTAAACTTTTACAGAACAGCTGAATTAATTATTGTACCTGTTCTTACCTATTGCCATGCATGCCTCACATACCTTACTTATATTAAAAAAAAAAGTAACTTAAAATTCTTAAAAGAACTTCTGAGGTTCTGTCTTTAGTATTTGAACGGGCCATTCTTCACCTCAGCTTCTACTGCAGTTTGTTCAAGACCAGCATGACTCCAGATTTCCTCCTCATCATAGCAATTAGGGGATATTTCAAAAGGATCAAATGACAGGTCATTAAATCGGTCAGAAGAAGCAGCTCCAGTGATGCCCTTGAGGTTACATCTCCCTCTGCTGGCGACCCCGCGGTCCTGCACACTGTGTGTGTGTGTATACCCTCCTGCAGTCAAACATCTGGCATTTAGAACAAGCCGTTGACTTAGACCGCAACCCAGGAATAAGCAGAGCCACTCCAGTCTATGGCTGCAGAGGAATCTGTCAGTCAGCAACATTTCAAAGTAAAGCCTCGTCTACCAAAGGCTGCATCCATGCGCTCAGTAGCTGAGCTGATAGTAAATGAACTGCATTGCGAGTCTCCCACAGGACGAAGCCTGGAAAAGCTGCGAGACTTTGTAGTAAATCAAATGCATAGGTGTTACATAAAGACACTTCAAGGGGAAATATATTCCTTTTGAAAAATACAAAAAACAAAACAAAAAAAAACAGTCAAAGCTACAAGTCATACAATGTTCCAGACAGCTTTCCTCCTGAACTCTCGCCAAATATCTCGCTGGCACATCAAGCTGCTTGTAAGAAAATCTGGCTCTTCTGTCTCCTCTCATATTTGCGGTACACTTTTCTTTACTTCAGATTTTTTTTGCTGGCTATTGCCGTTTCTTAAGAATGTAAAACATTCTGTTTAGAGAAAACCTGAAATTTGACTTATGCATTGATTGACTGTTCATGTACTTTCAGAAAAACACAGCAAAACTAGCAGCAAAAGCCTTTTCATGCATACTCCTCATTCGACTCTGTTGTGCAGGGGGAAAAAAACCCACAATATTATCGTTACTTTAAATCTAATAAAGTGCTTTTAACAAACTCTGGCGTTCCGCTCGTCAGGCTGCCGTGACGCAGAAATTATAAACTAGAACAGAAATCAGTGGGCTGACTTATATCAACCAAACTCTCTGCATCAGCAAGAAACAGCAACCACATTATGTAACACCCTTCCACAAACTGTATATAAAACTCTGGCTACAATATTGTTCTTATTTACCACAAAGACTCACCTTGGCTGAACGGTCACTGATTGTTTGCTGAGAGCATTTTTATTCCAAAAGCTACTTTGGGTGTTTCAAAGCTTCGGCAAACAGTGACTCATCTTGTGTTAATCAAACCCACATCGACAACAAAGCAGAGCTTGATAGCTGACAACAACAGAAGAGACTTCAAGCATACCATGGAGAAGTCTGCTCCCTCCGCTGGGCCATTTTCTTCCTCCCCTGCATCACTTAAAGTGTCTTCAGACTTGATGACATCCACCTCTAGAGAAAGGCACACAGCACAATGCAATCAGTGCAACGGCAAATCTTCCAAATATAGGAATCAATAACAAGTGTTCAGAGTGAATGGTACTGAGACTTATCTTTTCTGAGTGCAGATACACTGATGAGTCACAGACTTTGTACAACAGCAAAGTAGCAGATTGTTTCAGGATGCTTTTATTCACAAATCCTTCCTGATGTTCAGCGGCAAAGGACCATTTCCACTGAATGCAGAGGTTTATTAGAAAGCTAAAGGTCCTGTTTTTAATACTATAATACAGGTATATAGCGAGTGTGTGTGTGTGTGTGGGGGGGGGGGGGAGTTAAAATGACTTAATGGAAGTTAAAGGAAGCTTAAGAAGTGTCAGAAATCATTCTTGCCTAGATTCTTACTTTTTACACCCAAACTGGGAAACAACAGAACTCTCGTCTCTGACGAGCTCACCGAGATATTAGCTGATGCTGGGACACTGTCATGCTGTAAATACATCCTCTAATTTATAATGACACCCCACTCCCTGTATGACGCACATCACAGCCTTGCCCTTGACCTCTCTTTATTGGACTTGGTTCCAGCACAATTATTTCAGATGAGTGAAAATTGCCGACAGAGGAGCGCTGAAGGTTCGCTTGAAGCGATTCTGTGACTCTCCCTTCCTGCTCCGCGCTCACATCAGCTGGCTTGTGTATGTTTGTTTTACAGATCCCGGCCTTCTAGCTGTGTACCTCAGACTGAGTCACGTGCACTTGTAATGTGACTGTAACCAGACCGTGCTTTTGTGCGTGTAACAGAGACTAACAAAGAACATATGAATAATAAAGGGAATTGCTATCAGACTAATCGTGGCCTAAGGTACCAGCTCAGTACTTTCAATTGTGTAACTCGTCACAATCTAACCCAGCGTCTCACGGTGAACTAATGTGGAATAAAAAAAATAATTTAATTATGTTCAACTTTGGTTAAAGTTTTTTAAAATAACATCTTTTTTTTTTAAATTAAATAATCAATAACTAAATGTTTCGTCTTCATTAGAATTACAATTAGCCCCAAATAGCATAAAGACCCAGCGAAACATACAGTCACAACAGCAATATATCACAACAGGATGTCACACAAAAGCTAAAAACCCCTGTGAGCTCAATAATGGAGAGCTACGTGGTATTTAACTTTGTGGAGCTTTTGCCATTAATCACCAGAAGAGGACTGAATCTAATTTAGCATATTTGCTTAGGAATAAGACTTTGACAAACATATTGGCCTGTGATGTATGAGTATGTGGACCTAGCGTAAACCTAAACAAGGAATGAAATAAATCAGCATTTACCCACCTTGGGCTTCGGTGCTGCAGCTCTCCGAGGCTCCGTCCACGGCATCAGAGGGATTTACAGTCGCCTCATTCTCAGTGTGAACTTCTGTGGACGCTTCGCTCTCGGGTAAAAGTTGCTCTATTTCCAAGGAACTTAGATCAGCACTATTTGAAAACACAATGTCATCCTGTGGGCAAGACAACGCGATCTGATTGTCAGGTGACCTTTCCTCTGCTGTTATCTCTGAATTACCCTGTTGAGGTTGTTCATTTCCACTCTCCTCTGCCGCCGCCACCACAGGCATGTCACTTATCTCACTAGTCCGTTGAACATCCTCTTCAACTATGTTGATAACTTTGCTCTCCTCTGTTACAGGTCGGTCAGTTTCATTAAGGACACCACTGTCCAATCCTGATGCAGAAAGCTCTTTCCCTACATTCAGGTAAGAGCTGTCGGTCTCTCTGGTTTCAAGTCCCTGCACCTCCACTGTTGGTGTGTCTTCGCTCCTCACTGAGTCACAGGACAGATCCTCTTTGGAAAGATCTGGGGCCAGATCCTCCGCGGTCAGGAGTTTGGGTTTGGATTCAGTGCCGGGTTCCAATGACAGTCCTGCATCCACAGTTATAAAATGTTCACAGGTTTCATTAGGTTTAAGATCACTGGGCTCCTCGAGCTCACGTCCTGCTGAGGACTGCTCTGCTGTCTTTGTTTGAAGTAAGTCCCGATCCTCCACGGTGCCACTGTCCTGAGCGGGCTGGAATATTTCTGTTGTAGAACTTCCAGCTGATCTGAAACTGCCATCGTCGTCACTGCAGAGTCCAGGGGCTGTGCCCGAGTCATGGTCAGCCTGTCGTTCAGTTGGCATCTTGTCAGGTGACAGCTCACAGTTTAAACTCTCAGTCTGAGTATCTACTACGATCCCGCTGGCGGTCAAAATATCACCTGTACTGTCGGGTTCTTCCACGGGCAAACTGCTGTTTTCAATACTATATCCAGAGGATTCACCTACATTGTCACTGTTTAGCTCTTTACCGTTTTCTGCATCAGCATAAGTCCCGGAATGACAACCGGTTTCTGAAGCCAAACCCCACTCCTGCTCCGTAGCGTAATCCCTACCAGCTATTTCCTGGTTTTGTTCCAGGTTGTTTATGTCTGGTAGAAGTTCCCCTTTACGGAGGCCTTCTATCAACAGACATGGAGCAGGTTCAGGCTCCATGATTACATCACCACAGTCTATCAGTGTTGGGTTAAGGAGGTCCCTCGGGGCTGATAGTGTGTCTGTTAACCCTTCAATCTCCTCCTTGTCTTCATCCAGAGCGAGTTCATCGCTGACATCCTGGGTAAGCTTCATGTCTTCTTTCCCAACATTCTCCTCTTCCTGGGAGCACTCCTTCATTTCAGAATCAGAGCCGTCTGAAACTTCAGAGGACGGTGACGAGGGCGACTGGCCCATGATTGACGCTTCTGTGTCTCCACTGGCCGCTAACAGATCTGTTGATTCGAAGTTGGTCTCCTCCTCCCTCCTCTTGGCCGTGCTATCCTCTGCTTCCTGCTCAGATCTATCCTCTCCCTTCTTGGCCTCCTGTCTTTCCTGGATCACAGCCTCTCCTCTATCAGTTTCCTCTGCCTGTTTACCGCAGCCTGCCTGTGGTAGATTTCCCACAGTGAGACCTTCCCCTTCAGCCTCACTCTGTACTCCTTCACTCCTGTCAGAAAAACTCAAACTCTGCGTGGAAACAACGGGCTGCTCCCGTGCCGCCGCCTCCTCCTCCTCCTCGGCTTTGGAGTAATCTCTCTCAGTGTTTGAACACACCCAGTCCTCTGGGGGCACAAGGCCATGCTCCTGAGGGTGTTCTTCTGATGTTGGAGTACTCACAGTCAAACTGCAGTCTTTCTCTGAATTTCCAGCCTCACCATGTCTACAATCAACAGTGCTGCTGCTTTCCACCGGGCAATTTTCTAACCAACTCCCTTCTGTTGTTGTATCTGGGCACTCTGACGCCGTATCAGACAGCTGGAGCCGGTCCAGACATGTTAAGTCTGTTTCTACACCGTCAGAACATTCAGCAGCAGTGTGCAGAGAATCAAACTGCAACTTCAGTGCAGAAACTCCCTGCAGAATACAGAACAAGCCGAGGAAAATGTTAGCTCTTCTTTTAAAAAAAAACCAACAGAGCTGCTCTTCAGTTCTTATCAGAAGCTGACTCTGTGATTGCATAAGGTGTTCCACTGGTTATACAAATGAAGTTTGAAGGTAAAAAAAAAAAAAAAAGAGGGCAGTGAAAAGGCAAACAATCCAACAACGTTCAGCAGCAGCAGAGCTCCTGGATGGAGCCAGCGTGAGCACATATAGCGTGCTCAGAGAGGACGGTGGCATGACTCACCTTGGCATGGAGATGACAAATCAGGTGCAGCAGCTGCTCTACACTCTCCTGAAGGGTCGGGGTGTCGCGCCCAGGGTGTACGCTCAGTGTCAGTGTGTGCGTGCTCAGTCTGGGGAGGTGGCAAAACACCTGAACATCTTCAGGGACCTGCTGGACAGCGTTAGACCCTTCGTCCTTCTCTGGGTCCGTCTCAGCCCTGCTGTGAAATAAACACTTAGATCATCCAGAAGGGTCTGCAGTGGGATTGGCTAACACCGAACGAAGGTTTTTAACAGTGATGTCAGCCAATCCGCACGGCGCAATTTTTCTTCCATAACTCACATCCTTAAACTTAAAACTGGGGAAGGCCAGTTGTGAAAGTCGATTCAAGCTGTCAGCAAAGTTCAGAGATTCTGTAACGTAAATGTTTGTAAAAGTAAAAATGTTCCAGATGCCACTAAAAATTATACTTTCCTTCTCTGTAGTAAAATACACCTACTTAAAGGACCACTCCCAGCTGATAAGCTTTCCGAGAAAACTTCTCTCCCCCCGCTGCACTTGATTCAAGAGCTGACGGTAAAGTATGTGCAGCGTTTTTCCTTTTTTTTCCCCCTTTTCGTATGTTGGTGCTGCACACGGGGGGACGCCTCCCAGTGAGGCAGATCTGTTTGCGTAATCCTGGGTGGACTTCTTCAGCACCGAGGCCCGGCAGCTGAGGTCACCAGCCGGGCTGTAAGTGACTTCACTTTTCATGAGGCAAATGTAATTACAGCTCATGAAAAGCGAGATGGAGGTCATAAAGTGACTTCAGCGCGAGCTTCGCAACAAGGAAGCTCGCAGGTTTTTTTTCCTCTCAGCGTGCGGCATCTTCATTTTGAGTTAAGTGAAAAGTATTCTTCAAATAAGTGGGATGTTTAAAAGACATGAAAGGGGTCTATTTCCACTTTAAGCTTTGTCTGAGTCAATTTACTCAAATGCTCTATTTTTTTTCCTCTGCGCCTTAATTTCGAATGAAAGAATTTGACCTCACTGGTCTCTGGAAGATATTATTAGGGGATAATAGCCGACAACTTTAAACAAAACACATACATCACCGTCGCCATTAAACTGCAGAGACAGCACTGCAGATTACTGTTTGGATTAAAGCGGAGCTGTGCACAGTGAGACTGAAAAGGTACTGCGAGAGGTCAGTGGAAACAGGACCGAGGCTTTTGTGTTGCAGAATAGTTTCCCATCACTTTGGATTTCCTTGGAACAATACTGGCAGCCCACAACTTTTCAATTTGCCCTCAACTATCTGACTGCAGCTGAAAATGCTAAGCTAGGCTGCAGCGTGGCTTGGTGGTGATGTTCTCTGAATACTTCTATTGTTCTGGGAGGACAACAGACAAACAACATTGCTATAAAAGAAGGCGGAACCGCGCCATCTGCCCTCTGATATATTGACATGGAATTGTTTGTACAGAGAGGAGGGCAATGTTCACTGAACCTCAGGGCTAATGTCCCTGTCACACAGTGTGAGGACGGTTTAGACAAATAAATCTTTCTCAAGTGTAGCCATGATATGAAGCGTTCCCGTGAACCAGAACAGAATGTTTCGATGACTATACTAGCACTTACTTTGTGAGGAGCTCGTGGAGGCATTTGTGTCCTCGTAACTCCGCAACAGCCGACGGGGTGAAGCCTTGTCTGTTGGCCAGGCGAAGCGCTCCTCTGGCTCCGGCCTGCTGCAGCAAGAAGCGCGTGACCCGAAAGAGACCCCGACGTGCTGAGAAATGCAGCAGAGTCTCCTGAGGATTCAGATCTGAGGGGGAGAGAGAGAGAAGATGACAAATAAATACCAAAAGAACAAAAAAAGAGCGAGCACGACCAAGTGCAGCGGTCCAGGGAGTTAAATCGTAGCAAAGCAGCCAACATGCCATCACTTGTGGTAGCCTGGCAACACTGAAGAACCATCTAATTAAAGCAGTTCAGGATCCACGATGACCCGGCTTACAACGGACCTTTACACATTTAAAGGCTGATAAAACCACAGCTCGTCTCCCTCCTGCCATTTTCATCAGCTAATCGGCACAGGTATCTTTTTATGATTCAATTCCCCGTGCCAGCTGACTGCAATTGTAATCATGTCTTTTATGTGCGTGGAAAAGAAGAGAATATATCGAGATTTTGGCAGGTTCAGTAAATGCAGAAAAGCCTTTGAAGTGGCATTGGGAAAATCAAAGCAACGGCATTAATGGCTCTATGACTAAATCAAATGACACCATTTCATTTCAGCAGATGTTAACCACATACCAGCACGCCACAGTCCCATTTTTAATTTAAGCCCATTATTGGTCCAGTATATCAGTTGGACTGCTAATAACACCATCAAACACTGCGATCCTCCCCTTTACACATTCAGAGACACTATAACAGAGAGTCATGGACACACACACACACACACACACACACACACACACACACACACACACACACACACACCTACCTCCATCTTTCTGCTAAAGCAACAGGTTGCCAGCAGTGCTCTCTTCAGCGCTAAAGCCCGACTGAGGGCTGTTGGCTATCCCAGAAATTTCCTCGTTTCGAGTTGTGTAATTAATTCTCTCTGTGTGTTCACTGGAAAAGATTATGAAAACACTTCTGGGTCTACAGGAGTTGCCCAAACTTTTGTGTTATTATTAATCTCTTTTACTGCCCAACCACTGGCAAATTTATTGTCAATTTAAGAGGGCACGCTGACATAAGAACGCCCTGGTTTGAAGTTGGAGGGAAATCGAGTCCTGGAGTGCAACAAATGATCAATTGGCAACAGAAAGCAGAACATGAAGCTCATTGGAGAGAAATAAAAAAGTAATAAGTTGAAACTGGTGCTCGAAAACGCTCGACAACATTGCGAGTTAAATGTGATGTTCAACTTCAGCACCCAGATGTCTTTAATGCAGAGTCAGTAAACTGCATATGGAGTGCTTTTGTTTATCAGCCCAGCTGGTTTGTGGTTATTTATAGCAGCAGAAACTATTGTTGCCGGTTCCAGATTCCTCTGGACGGTGTTTCTGCACTGCTGTTTATTAGGACGACTGTTTTTGTGCTTTAGCTTTCATTTGTCACTGCCTACGAGCAGAGGAGTTTCTCCCCGCAGTACAGGAAACCCGATTTATTTGCACACGCAGATAAAACATAAGGTTTTTGGGTTAGGCGCAAACAGGATGTTCTATATAGCAACTCCTCTGTGATTTCTTCTGGGACTATTTTACCCCGCCTGGTGTAGGTTTTAACAGCGAGATATGATCAGCTGGAAAAGAATGAAAAAATAAACTGCCGAACGATTGCTGGAGAACAGGGAAAGGGGCAGAAAACACATTTTCCTCGGCGTTATCAGCACCACAATAATCGTTAGGCAACAGTCACAATGCTGCTTGTGTCTGCCGATGAGAGGTTTCAGTCCATTTACTGCAAGCCTTTATGAACAAGCCTGCCCTGATCAACCTCAAGCTAATTGGTCAAATTTAATGCTCCACTTGGCCGAGCTGGGCCAGTGTGGAATGCGAGGTGCCAAACAGCAGCAGGAAATGCTTTACTGCTGGGTCTGTTTGTGGTTCCTCAAAACTGGCTGCCATAACAGCCATGTCATTTTCATATTATGAGTGCCAGCTAGAATATACATGCAATTGTAGCTTTCTGCTCCAGGACAGAAATCACCAGCACAATGTGGCTTCAATGAATGATCGGTCACAACAAAGCAGCTTCACCGCGTCCTGGCAGAGATCCTGGCTTCTTGCTGCTTCTCCAATTATTCGGTATAATTATTCATCAGGAAACTGAGCCAAAAAAAAAAAAAAAAAAAAAATTTGACAGATTCTTGTACCCAAAAATGAGATTTTACTTTTGTAGATATTCAGTCTACCATGGGAGAAAACAGAGGAAAGAAGCAAATCCTCAAATTTTTAGCTTTGATAGTGGCTCTCAAAAACTATCAGGCAGAAAATAATCAGAATACTCGCCAGGACATTATCGCCTCATTTTCATTTAGCGCTATCTTCAGATCAGAGTTTGACTTTGTCCACAAAAAACACACATTAGCCTTAGCAGGACTTTGTGTTTTATGGTACAGATCATGCATGCGTGGATGGATGGATGGATGGATGGATGGATGGATGGATGGATGGATGGATGGATGGATGGATGGATGGATGGATGGATGGAAGGAAGGAAGGAAGGAAGGAAGGAAGGAAGGAAGGAAGGCTGCATGGATGGGTGGCTGGGTGGACGGATGGATGGATAGGTGGCTGGGTGGCTGGATGGATGGGTGGATGGGTGGATGGATGGGTGGGTGGCTGGATGGATGGATGACTGGGTGGATGGATGGAAGGAAGGCTGCATGGATGGGTGGCTGGGTGGACGGAGGGATGGATGGATGACTGGGTGGAAGGGTGGATGGATTGGTGGATGGATGGATGGATGGGTGGATTTCTTTGCTCCATTGGCACAACAGGGAGAATTTAACAAAAATAAATTGGCATCAGCTGATGTCGGTCTCAGCCCAAAAACAAACTAAACTGGAAAATTGCAATCATAACACCTACGTAAGCATCATCACGTCACCTTTGACACTGGGGGTGTTGGCGGGCTTAATGGAGGTGTTAGCAGGGCTGCAGACTCTTTGTCTTATTGATGAATGAAGTAAACGACTAATTCATTATGAAACGGTTCTGTTAGTTGACTAGTGAATTTAAAGGCCACAGATCATTAAGTCACCTGCTTTGATGGCACTGATTGACAACCCGCGGGCTATAGATAATTTGACACCCGTTCAGAGCCGGGGAATCATTCGGGAGCTGTCAAACATCTTTAATGACATGCACAGTTTTTCCAGGTGAAGCTCCCAGACGACAACAAATGGCCGGCTACGGTGAGAGCAGTGAGCGCTGTGTGCCCACAGCGTGAAGGATGACTGAGATGAAGCACCGTCACCTCCACCTATAGTCTGCTGCTATCCATCATCTGACAGATCTGATAAATGGAGAGCGGAGTCGCGCTCCTCTTCCCTCCCCGCAGCTCGGCGTCTTGCATTGAAGCGGTGACATATTGTGAAGCAGAGCCTATTAGAGCGCACATCACTCACCGCAGCATGAAGCCGCCTTCCACATCAACAACATGACAAGTGACTTCAATGCAAAGAAGCCTGTATGTGTGTGTCCATCTTTAATAAGCCCTGACACATTTCACAGTAACAACTGGATCGTATCTAATCGGGACAAAGGTCAATACAGATAATCTGATTTTTATCAAGCCGAGTTTTCTTCTCAGAACAACAATAAATTAAACATTTTAAGAAGTGTGTGAGCTTTTGATCTCCGCTGCACATTTCCTAAGTCTTCGCAGCTCTTTTTCTTTTTTGTCTAAATTCTTGCTGGCTCTTTTGGTTTGGCCTAATTTACCAAATCCAGTTTTAACCATTAGCTATTATCTTACAAATAGCCGGAGGCTGAGGCAGAGCTCTAACTACTCCCAAAAGCCTTGTTTATGCTGTTTCACAGAGAGCAATTACCTCGCAGAGTTTATCATCTGCATTGGCTCGTTTGGCTTCCTTTAACTGATTAAAGTTGTCAGAGTCAATGACTGGAGAAAATTGGCACTTTGATTTTAATAAAAATTTATGTTTGTTTCCACTGATGTAGCAGTTTCTCACAACCCCAACAGCTCAAGCTGCAGCACAGGGATACTCAACTCTATTTGTTCACACTAATACCAGAGTTAGAGAGAAATCCATACAGAGGTGCGTTTTAGACCCTGTAAATACACCAGTGTTCAAACACAGTGCATCAACCTCAAAATGTGCCGTTTCTGCTCGATTCTGATTTGCTGACTCCAAATATGACAAAACAGCTGACTAAAAAAAAAAAAGTACTGGATTTATTTAGAGCCCAGCTTGCCAGACCCGGTCCAGACACTGTGCACAGGCTGGCTGTTGTCAGGTGGAGAAATTTCAGTTGCATCAATTACCTCAACTATTATTACATGCAGATGGATTTTTTTTAAATTATTTAATAATGCAGGGCACCAACAGAGGAAATGCAAAGGTTTTATAACTGGTGCGGGAAGGTTTTGAAAGGAAATGGAAAATCTTTGCTTGTGGGATATTTTGATATGCTTTAAAAATATGTAACTTTACTTTGAGGCATTACATATTTCCTGCTGCTAGGATGGTCAAACCCAAGGTTAGAATGGACAAAGGTCAAAAGGTCAAATAGAGATAATATAAGATTTGAAATTTGCATTTCATACCTGACACAGTTCAAATTCATACAAACCCAATTTAATCCAATAATTGGATGAATAATGATATCGAGTGGCATTCTGAAAATTAGCACCTGCCACCATTTGGGCCATTTTTGTCAGAATTTATAGGTCTGGTTTATTTAAGAACTATTGGTCTTAGAAATGACTTTGTTTTAACATCATGAAAACTTGAATCTGCAACAAATTTTACTCTTTATTTCCACTTTCAGCAGCCAAAGTTAGAAAAGGATGACTACACTTATTTCAGAAGCATTTTGCCTGTAGACCAGAGTGACTGTAATCAGAATAATCCAAGCATACGCTAATATTTCTTACAGATAAAATAAACACACACAGGTGTTGAAGTCACGTCTCAGCTGTTGCCTTTAACTGCCTAAACTCACTGTGAGAGAACTGAAGTCATTATTTGATTGTGTCAGAACGGCACTCCACAAAGAAAGAGTGCGATGACAAACTGATGACAAACTTTTGGTTGCATTTAGGCTATAAATGGTACCTGACGTATATTATTACGCTCTTAAAAAATATATCTTAATTAAATAACAATAACTACCTTTTTTATAAATTTCTTCTTGCAATGCCAGGCACTAAAGAATATCTATGACACTCATTTCCAGAGCCATATTTTTGCCGCTGGACTCTGCCCGAGCAGCTTTGCATGAGCGACAATACAGAATAATCCCTCAGTTCATCCGCTGTGTGAAACACACAGTTTTAGCTCCCTCTGCCTTCTCTTTAGGCCAGCCTTCTTCTGATTGGCTGCCCCTCACAAACCAAGGAGTTAACAGCAGGTGGGTATGGTTGCTGCTGAGCCAAATATACATTCCTGAGATGAGTATATTAAGGGTGTGTGTGTGTGTGTGTGTGTGTGTGTGTGTGTGTGTGTGTGTGTGTGTGTGTGTGTGTGTGTGTGTGTG
>JAVDPK010002198.1:330129-343509 GCA_034780415.1 Cichlasoma orientale
CCCCCCCCCCCCCCCCCCCCCCCCCCCCCCGGGGACGGTGAAGAAACAGAACTGGGAAACATCTGCAGGAGAAGGCGGGGCATCAGGCTGCTGCACACGCCCACTTTGCCAAAACGGGGGAACAAGCACACAGAAGCCCGCATAATAAAAACTGACCCGGCTCACATCGAGTCTAAAAACAACAGTAATTAAAATGGAAGAGAGAAATTGCTCTGTGACTCTGCAGCTTAATACAGAAAAACAAACCTGCGGTTTTAAAGCAGTGCTCAAATGGATGTCTTTCAGCCACACCGTATGACTGTGCTCTCTGCTGGTTATAAGTACTTAACTAAGTGACCTGCTGGGGTATTGACCTGCTAATCATGAAGCTTCAACAGGGAACAGGCAGCTTTTAAGCAGCATCAAAAGCACAGCTGGAGACTATGAACCCAGCCCCCTCTTTTTAAATATGCGCACGTGTGTGTGTGTGTGTGTGTGTGTGTGTGTGTGTGTGTGTGTGTAGCCTTTCCCACACACCCTGCTGCTGCGCTGGTTTCATCTATCCAGGTAAGGTAGTGCTTGGTTTTTAAACATTTGCATGTCCCGTTATGAATTCTCACCAATGATGATGTGAGAACTTATATTGAAGTTTCAATGACTGTTGAGCTAACTCTGGCTTAGTTTCTTACTGCAGGCAGATCAATGTGGAAATCTGCTTCGCTGTACCACCCAAACTAACCTCACATGGTGCTCAGCTTTTAAGTGCAGCAGACCTACCTTTGAACCTTTACGTCCACCCTGTCACATGAAATCTGCGATAACAATAAAAAAACATGCCCTGTAATGATGCCCATTAAAGAACTAGCCTGAAAGTTTATGGCTACAACAGCTTGGCATTGTGACTCATCCTTAGTGGCATTAAAACATTTTTTACAAGAAACTAAAACCAGCTAAACATCTGACCTTTCTTTGGGAAGAAGTATATTGCAACCTTTTGCACGGTTTACCCCGTGCTGCTTTTGTTCCCAATATACAATTTCAAAGCCAATTTATGGAGATTCTACAGCAAAACGAGCCCCTGTTTACACACTAGCATGAAGCATTGCCAGAGCAAATTAAGCAACCCACATCTTCCATTTTACAAGACTGCTGACATAGAGAGCATCCCTCCTCCCTGCAGGAGGTAAACATGCACTAAGCAGCGGGTTTCGTGTAATTAAATATTTGTATTGCCAATATGTGAACCGACTGTAGCATAACCTTCAAAAACAAGGCCCATCACCGACGGGGATATCCTCTCGCAATTAATGGAAATATAAAATAAATATAGAAGTCAGGATAACATTACAGCCCCATTTCATAATAGAAAACCCTTCAGCATACAGCTTATTACCTTCTGCAAAACTAGTGTGCCTTTAATTTGGAGGCCTTGCCCTAAACTTCACCCCTGGGTTAGTAAAGATATACATATTCTAGCAAAAACATGTTTTTAATATTAACAATACTCATTAAATCAAAACAATTTTAAGCATGCTGTAAGAGACTGATATTCTGTGATTATATTTAACATTTCTACAAAAACCTTTTGGTAGCCACATCCTAGAAAAAATCTTGCTAGATATGGGGAATCCCCACGTTCTCCATTTCAGTCAATAAAATGGTCATAGCCAATCACACAGCACAATATGATCATATGATTAGGCTAAGCCAATCAGGCATGAGAAAGAGGTTGATCTCATTAGTGCATATTATCAAAACATCAGCAGCCCACAATCGTCCATGCTGTCTACTCTGTATTTCAGATAAATACAGACAAAGAGTACCTAAAAATCCAGGAATATGAATATTGTGTTGCACATCTTTGAAGGGTAAAGAACACATGCCAAATTTCATGGCTCAACTCCTTGTGTTTTGGAGTCTAAAAACCAGAAAGGTTTGCCAACAAAAATGGAAGCAGTGCTAAAAACTACCAGGCGTCGCACCAAGAAAGGCTCTGAGATTAGATTGCACGGTACTAAAGGAAGAAATACGCCAAGGTAGACAATTGCAACCATCAAAGTTTTTATGTGGAACTCCTTTAAATAATGAACAAAAATGTGAAACATCATGCTTTGTACTGCAGGTAAAGCTAACATATCACACTTACACCACAACTGTTCACTGATTTGAGAGCAGTTTTTATAAGAGACGATCTTTGGACAGTAGTCGTAATACACTGCTCAAAAATTAAAGAAAAACTTAAATCAGAGTATGGCATCAAGTCAGTTAAACTTCTTCTATTTGATCTGGTTGGGTAAGTAGCAGAGGGGGTTGTTAACCTGTTTCAGCTGCTTTGGTGTTCAACAGAACAACAGGTCCACTAGAGGGGCAAAAATGAGACAACCCCATAACAGGAATGGTTTTACAGATGGAGGCCACTGATATTTTTCCTTCCTCCTTTTCACTAGTTATGCATTTGGCCAGGGTCAGAGTCACTACTGGCAGCATGAGGTGATATCTGGACCCTACAGAGGTAGTCCAGCTCATCCAGGATGGCACATCAATACGTGCCATTGCCAGAAGTTTGCTGTGTCTCCCAGCACAGTCTCAAGAGCATGGAGGGGATTCCAGGAGACAGATAGTTACTCTAGGAGAGCTGGACAGGGCTGTGGAAAGTCCTTAACCCATTAGCAGGACTGGTATCTCCTTTGTGCAAGGAGGAACAGGTTGAGCACTGCCAGAGCTACAAAATGACCTCCAGCAGTCACTGGTGTGAATGTCTGACAAAACAGTGAGAAAGAGACGTCGTGAGGGTGGCCCGAGGGCCCGGTGTCCTCTAGAGGGCCCTGTGCTAACTGCCTAGCACCATGGAGCCCAACTGGCATTTGCCATAGAATACCAGAATTAGTAGGTCCACCACTGGCACCCTGTGCTTTTTGCAGATAAGGGTCTGGAGAAACCGTGGAGAGTGTTATGCTGCCTGTAACATCGTTCAGCATGACCAGTTTGGTGGTGGGTCAGTGATGGTCTGGGGAGGCCATAAAGGGACACGCAGACCTCTACAGGCTAGGTAACAGCACCCCAGCTGCCATTAGGTATCAGGACTCATTGTCAAACCCTACCCAGTGGGTCCTGGGTTCCTCCTGGTACACCTCATGTGGTGAGAGTATGCAGGCAGTTCCTGGAGGATGAAAGAACTGATACCACTGACTGCCCCCCACACTCGTCTGATCTAAATCCAATAGAACATCTCAGGGACATTGTGTTTTGGTCTATCCAACCCCGCCAGGTTTCCTCAGACTGTCCAGGAGCTGACTGATGCCCTGGTCCAGATATGGGAGGAGATCCTCCAGGACACCATCCATCGTCTCACTAGGAGCATACCAGATGTTGTCAGGCATTCAAACACATGGGGGCTGTTCAAACTACTGAGTAGTATTTGGACTAGCCTGCCGCATCATTTTTTTCACTTTGATTTTCTGGCAGTCTTTGAATTCAGCCCTCTGTAGGTTGATCATTTTCATTTCCACCAAAAGATGTGGCATCCTTTCCATCCTAACATATTACCTAGGTGGACCCCCCCCCCCTCCCCCTCCCCAGAGATCTTGTGTGTTTTCAAAGTGTTCCTTAAATTTTTTGGAACAGTGTTGTTCCAAGTGAAAATCAAATACTTCAAATAGCATTTTTGCATGAAGTCACGTGCAAAGAAAATGTGAATAACTGACATTAACAGTAGGCAGGCTACCAAAGAATGGGCAGCTTCATGATGTCAGTCAATTCTGTCATTATTATACATATACTGAGGAAATCAATGTGCTGCTCTCTTTGTTGCTGTTAATTCAGTCACGAGAAAGAAAGAAAAAAAAATTTCACAGTCCTGTGAAAACCTAAGTAAACCCCATAATTCAAAAACTGGTAAAAACCACCTTTAGTAGCAATAACGAAGTAATAACTTCCTGTGTGACTTTATCAGTCATCATTGTGGAGGAATTTTGGCCCACTCTTCTTTACAGCATTGCTTCAGTTCACTGAGGTTTGTGGGAATTCATGCAGCTCTCTTAATGCCCCGCATTTCTGGACTAGACTTTGAGCGACTGCGATATCGTTTTCTTTTTCATCGGTTCTGCTGTAAATTTGCTGCTGCGCTTGGGATCATTTTCAGTCAGGCTGTAGCTGTCAGACAGATGGCCTCACATTTGACTCTAGAATTAAACAACAATAGAACAAGAGTTCACGGCTCACTCGATGGCTGCAAATAAACCCAAATTATCAACCCTTCACCACTGTGCTTCATAGCTGGCATGAACTGCTGATATGCTGTGTTTGGTTTGGCACTGTGTATTATGGCCAAACATTTCCAACTTGGCAAACATCTTGCAACTTTGCGAAGCTAAGCCTTGTTCTTTTTAGAGGCTTTCTCCAGGTAACCCTTCCATACAAGCCTAATTTGTTCAGTCTTTTTATACCTGTACTGTCATGAACTGGGTTCTCTGCACATTCTCTGAGCATTGCACAGTCTGACCTTGTGGTGAATTTGCCGGGGTTGTCTAATCTGGGAGGACTGTGGCACTGCGTTAACACACACCTGAATGCTCTACACCATCAAACTGCCCAAACTTCTGCTTTAATGGAGATGGTAACTCCTGCCATGGCCAAACGTCAGCTGTAGAATGTCGACTGCATTTCATTTAAAAGGCTGTGGGTGTCATTAATGAAATGGCTTAACTGTAGTTATGTAGAGAAGCTTTAAGCTGGAGGCCATCACCAAGCAGAGAGATCACAGGTTCAGCCCATATAACTGGTACCATGCCCACAGTCATGCATGCTGTGTTAACCACTGAACCCCTACCTGCTTATTTAATTGTAAGCCGCTCTGGAAACATTGTCTGCTAAATGCCAAGAATGTAAATAGCATGTTTACTCACAGCTAGAACAACAGAGTCTCTCGCTGTTTTGGAAAGAGAACTCATTTTGTTAAGAACACCCACAACTAATCCCCTGCCTAACAAATCATGTAACCCTCTCCCACTGCTCTCTAAAATAAAATCAGCCCTTACTCAATTTCTTTACCATCATATACTCATTAAAAATCCTTCTGTGGCCAAAGTAATATTGCAAGAATATCAAGGCCTTGACCTTTGGCCTCCTCAAAATGTGTTGCTTCTACAGTTAGTTCTGCACTTATGAACTGGGGCTGCCATTTTTACTCACTCCGGATGGTAGAGCCCATTAACTACGTCTTTTTTTTAAAGATACAATTACAGACTGACTACTTAACCCCTATGAACTGTCTCACTGTGAACTGCTGTGATAAGTTTCTAAAATCTGATGTCTAATGAGGCCTGACTGCCTGCCTGGTTCCACTGAGGGGTTTGAGTGTAAATCACAGATAAGGTTGTCTGGGTGGTTAATGTGTGAGCCAGTCTAGCCTGGAGAGACACAAACACACACACACGCATCTCTCACTTATCTCATTTCCTGTGTACCTTCTACACCTGCCAGTAATAGGCGACCAGTGCAACCACTGAGATGCTAAACTCAGAAACTCCCCCCCAAAAAACACAAACCTCATTAAGTATGCATCAAATAATGCACGAGGCCCAGCGGCACCCAAAGACATTTTAACACTACCTGGAACTTTACTGAGGACCCAAGCCAATAATTAAGAGTTATGAATGAAGGGCCATTATAATATAAAGGGGACTGCTTATATCACTGAATATATACATGTCATTACTTAATTTCAATAACCAAAAACCAACATGGCTAAGGTCAAAACACCAGGACTGAGGCTTCAAAAGGCCGAGTCCAGAAACCAATGAGTGGTGTCGCAGTGGCTATGTCCATCATTTAGAATGCGTCAGTGTATGCCTTCGCCAAGTACTTTATTCCCAGAGACAACTGCACAGAATTCTGTCATAATTACTATATGATTTAATTAGATAATTTTTTTTGGTTAAAAAAAATATATATTTTGTGTAGTCAGTGTTCTTGAACTTTGACCAACAAAATCTAACCAGTTCATCCTCAAGAGTTTGACTCTGATGTCAAATTTTAACACATTTCATCCAAACTCTCTTTAGATATCTTGTTCAAAATAATGAGGACAAACAGATATACAGATAACAGCCCAAAAACATATACTTCCCAAATAATCACAGAGTCTGTAGGTATTGCAAACAAATAGAAAAAGGTCTGTACACCAGGGATATCGAGGGCTACATGCTCAACCTGCTGCCTTTACATCCCGAATCCCAAACATCCCTCCATGTGGTTAAAATATGAACTGATGAATACATAAAAGGTTACTTTTGGCTGCTCGCAAGTGGTCGCCACAGCGGGTAGCTCTAAATGTTTGATTTGGCAGATTTTTTATGCCGGATGCCTTTCCTGATGCAACCCCGAAGGCATTTGTGTTTCCTCATCAATCAAAAACACAGCATGGCTTTGAACGCTTACGATCGACTTATCATGAACAAAAGGATGTTTGGAAGGCTGGTCGTCACTGAGAATGTTCACTGTCCATTAATTTATCATTGTAAAGTTGACGTACTAAGACATGGTTATGATATCTATGTACTTCAAAGCTGCACAACACTAGGTTAGGGTATGGCTGATCTCAAAAATGAATGAATTGAGGAAACCACTTCCAGACTAGAGACTGACTAGAGCTTTTTTTTTAATGATGTGTTTGGAAGAATACTTTCATGTTGTAAAAAGTCTGGCTATTATTCTGTCAGTCACTTTTAATCAGTTATTTGGGTCTATTTTCTTAACATCCCCAGTGTGTCACCATGCAAAATGATGACTTAATATGCAAACATGGACAGTAAGAAGAGTGCTGACCGTTTTCAAGTCAGCAAACATTAACATCCAGTTCATTTGCATGCAGTCCAACATGCTCTCCACTATCTGGTCCTGCACACCCACACAGCTGTTTTCAGTTATTCCTGTTAATTAGACCTATCCTCAGGTGGAAAGGTGGAAGCCAGGAAAAGCTATTCCACGAACTACATGAGGTTATCAAACTATGTAAACAAATATTGATAAAGAATTAGGCTTTCCCGGCCTAACAGGTTCAACAGATCAAGCACCTTTACCACCACACCTACACAGCCCTGAGACATGTGAATAAAGAAGTGTTAAGAGAAAAAAAAAATAATTATGTGCACTGGAAAAACAGCTTCTCTGCAAGCTGTAGTGTGATTAAGTGATACTTACATACAATGGAGCTTGCTGTGGATTGAGTTTCATGTCCCTGGACACTGTAAAAAGAAGAACAAATGAAAGGTTACAACTTTAATGTGGTGTCTGCGTTGTGATCCAATGCAAAAATAATGCCTTGAAGCAGCACTAAAAACTGTTTAGTCGTTGGGGGCACCATAGCAAGCTGTAAACACAATATTAACCAATCAGCAATTTGGAAAATTGACACTGCTAATGTATGAGCAATATAAGGTTAGCTGCAAGCACTGAGCAACATTAGCATATATTGACATCTTGACTCTGGCAGGTCTGAAATTGACTTTGCATTTATCTCTGTTTTGCTTCACTTTTTACCTACGTACATTAACAAAATGCCTAAGCATATTTGGTGACCCTGTTGGTTACCGTTACACTGAATTACCTGTGGCAGCAACCTCGACTGCCACAAAGATTTTTTTATTTTTATTTTTTATCTCCTTACTATTCAAAAGAGGCAAAGTTTTATTACACTGCGGAGCCGCGTGCTCAACTTCTTCTTGACCTGCTCTCGCTCCCTCTCACACACAAACACAAAAACAGATCGACACGCTGACATTCGGTGAACAGTCCTTCTTCAGAGTGCACGCTATCTGAATGCTTACATGGTAATGCACCGGAGGAAGGGTTATTCTTGGCCTTTCTCCGCAGAAAAAGTGATGTCGTCGATCTGGAGTTCATAAAAGTCACCAATTTTTTTTTTTTTTTATATCCAAAACTGGTGCATTAAAGTCTCACAATGCTGTAACTCATCAAATAAGTTACTAACATGATTATGCACAGACAGAAAGAAAGAACTGAAGAGAGCTTTCAGTGAGCAGCAGGTTAGCACTCTATTAATAACTCCTAGACCTGCAAGCTAATACTGCTAAGGTTGATTCTTTAACTCTGATGCAGAGCATTGATGAATATTGAGAAATATATTTAAGATTTAAAAAGGGCAAAGACAGTCTGAACCAGAGGTTTTAATAGATAGAACCTAAAATCTCAAGGAGAATACACAACAGTCCAACCAGTGTGATAACTTATCACTTAAACTGTTTATCTCACTATTTCCAGGCTTCAACCAGCACTGCTGTGGCAGCTGAAGCAAGTGAGGGTCAGGAAGAGATATCTATAGCTAACATGAGGAGGAGGACAGCAGCCAGCATGCCGCTGTGGGAGCGCCACAAAGGGCAGAAGCAACAGATGAGATATACACACTGAAAACGCCTTCTTTCTAGCTGGTAATTATCCTCCGAGGGTTCATCAGTAGAAGCGACATCTTTCACTTTATAGAGTAATTTAGTCTAAATGAAAAACTCCTCCAAAGAACTCTATACCTGCCCAGACAAAGGTAGGTGTGAGCTTGTGCACACATATAATAGAGCATTTAGCTTAACAGCCTTAACAGCCTGCTATTTCCCTAGGCAATTGGTAGATACCAAACACATGATTCATCGGGCAGCCAGAAACGCAGCTGCACATGAATGCCCTTACTCCTCCGTGTTCACTGCATGTGCAAATAAGCAAATATTTTCTAACACGTCAGTCATAACAACTTAATGAATTGATAATATATCAGTCACAGCCCAAAGTGGACAGAAAATATCAGATAATGCAGATTACTGTATGTAAGCTTAGTGGGTTTTGTTTGTTATCCTTTCAGGAAATACTTTAAGTCTGCGACAAATGTCACACAAATACATATAAAGCAAAAGAAACTTGATTATTGACCAATTGGTTACACTGACATTGGTTATTTTTAAAAATCAAAAATGAAATACAACAAAATGTAAGTAACATAACTGCCATATCACCAGTCTGACTCCTAAGGCCCGGAGGCATTAATCCTTCTATTACACCTATTGATTATTCAAATTTAGTATATTATTCAACATGTATTTTGAATATATACTAAAACAGTATAATTATATTTCTAAAAAAATATACATTTCTCAAATTATTGTGCAAGACTGCTTTCCATCCTTGGGCCTTGCTTTTGCACAGTATAGACATTCTTTATTAACAGAGAATACAGGGTACAGGGACTACACATGTAATATATATGGAAGTAAATTCAATCCAAAACTGACTAAAAAAATAATTTATTTATTTTTTCTTTGGCTGTGGATAAACCCGCTTCGGGGGTGCCAAAAATGACTATGCAGGAAAAACTCTGGAAGCTGGAACATTAACCACTATCCATACTTTGGAAAATGCTAGAAAACTGCCACTGGAACCATTCCGTCCTCTAAAATACCTGCTGCTGGTTGCTTGAAAGATTTTTCACTGGATACTGGAACAATTAAAACGAGGTATAAACGTTCAACAAAAAGCAGGCGCATCAGCTCGAGCAGCTTCAGAACACTGCTGCCGACATGGTGGCAGTTAAGCTTGACCCTGGCGGTTATCCCGACGCTCGGCGGGAGGGTAGCAGTGCTCGATTACAGAACAGACGTACACTGAATCACACGTGGTTTCCTGCCTCCTCTGATCACTGATAGGTTCTTCACCAAAAAAAAAAAAAAAAAAAAAAAGAAGGAAAGTAAACAAAAAACAATATTTAGACTTTTTGGGTTTTTTTACAAGGATTTCTGTGATGAACTAGTAGGATTTATCAGCGTATGTTCACATTTGATTACTCACTCCCACTCGAGGACGCGGGCCTCAAAGCCTTTCTGTGGGTACAAGGTCAGAGGCAGTGGGTGTGTAATTACATCCAAACAAATGCATAACAGCTATAGACTTGAGGATGAATGGCTTGGAAACCTCTGGGTTGATCTTTCTTGAGGAGTTATTGGGCTGCTTGCGTTCATCAATGAGTCAAGGGGCGGCTCGCCTTTGAGAGACTGTATTCTCCTCAGTTATTTGCAGAGACAATTTTCTCTTTTGTTTGCTGTTCCCTGGCACTAAAACAAGTCCTTGCTGCTGGCCTCACTGGTCAGCAGTGCATTAATCACATGAACCCCACAGCGGGGGAGGCGGAGGCATCAAAAAAGGCCAAGACCTAATGAGTTCAGCAGAGAACTCCGAAAGAGTCAGCGCTGGACTCGACAGTGCGCTGAAGTGCAGCGAGACCAATTCACTTTCTGTAGCCCAAACCAAACATTTTTCCACTTTTCTGCTAAATAAATAGGCTCGAACTAGAATTAGGCGGATCAGGTAAGGGGATAATCAGTAACTCTAATAATACTCTGGAGTCTAATCCTCTTGCCTTAAGTGCACTGGGCCAGAGACCAGCTTCCTCGCTCACCACATGCACAACATTGACTGATAAGACTCTCACATAATGTCCCCAACAGTCTGACTGCGTCTTTTATATTTTGATATTTTGGACATTTGTCATCACCTAGCGCTCTTTTTATGACTACGCCAGGCTAGATATGAGTAGCAGTCTTTACTCAAGGACATTTCAAAAAGCCAGACTGACAGTTTTATTGACTGGTGCAGTCACTGGGTCTTTATTATTCCGCTAACATGATATCTAAGTGACCGCTGACCTAACCTGTTGCACAATAAGAGAATATTTGGAGGTAGAGGCTGTGCTACATTCACATTTTTCACCATTGAGGACAAAGATGATAACATTTACTCATCCAAAGAAGGTTTCTGCGCCCTTTATCAGTTCCATCCTGCTTTCTATTTGTGACTCCTTCACACAGCAGCTTATTCTGCTCACTTCTTCGCATTCATTAAGAGAGCGGAAAGTCCTTGTGACACCCTTATTTTGCCAGCAGTCATGGTAAATATTCCCGTGAATCTTTCCATGAAAAAGCGCTTGCTGAGCTCTCGTTTTGTTTTAAAGATCTCTTTAACATCTACGGATCCCAAGGACAAACAGAATAAGAGGCGGCTCGCCTGCTCGGATGGAGTGCAGCAAGCAGCAGTGAAATAGCAAAACAGTTCAAGTTTGCAAATATTTAGTTAGCAGTGAAAATAAAATAAGTGTGCAAGTGCAAACTAGAGTACAAAAGTTAAACACACTTGAGCAAGAAACACACTATCTACATGAACTTTGGCCATTTTGAAAAGAATCCAAGCTAAACACTGGGTAGCGATGTGACCATCCACCTAATTCCATACTTTATCCACTTCTGCTTTTGAGTTCCTTATTCCTGATATGATGCGGAGCTGTGCATTACAAATAAAAGGAAATTGACTAAGATATGCTAGGAAGTAATTGCTCCACTGTCTGCTTTGGGTTCACGGAGTGGCCTTTAATGTTACACCAGAGCTCCAGAATTTCCTCTTGGGTGTGACTTTTAAGCTAACCGAAGGACCTTTGTTCACACACTGTTCATATTTTCATGGCAACTAAGTTCAGCTTCATGACTAACAGGCAGCAATCACACAGAAACACAAACCCGGAAGTGAACGCAGCTAACCGATACACCTGTGACTAACACGTTCGTACAATTATTTCCTAGAATCGAGCTGACTGTCACCTGACCAAAGGTGGCAGATATACTGCTGTCATACTCTGCCATGGCACAGATTTACAATACAATCATTATTGTGATAAACACACACACACACACACGCACATGTGTGTCTGCTTAGGTTTTTAAATAAACTATGTCACTTCCACTGGTTACCTTGAACAAAAGGATTCACCTTTAAGGACTCTTGCATAACATAATCTATCCTAAAAAAGTGAAGGCCGGGCCTTAAAACAAACGTATAAAGAGAGGGTCAGTTTACCGGTGGCCTGTATTTATATCTCAAGACTGAACATCAAGAAAAGAAGAGCGAAGTCATTTTGAACAGGTTGATGGAAGCGCGTCCTACCCGAGGCTTAGAGAACACACAGATAGTAACAACATGTGTTTAGCACACACGCTGCACTTTGCTGGTTAGTTACTATGTTCAAAGCCCAGTGCTTTAAGTACTCAGAGTACTCAGTTTTTACTTAATTTATAGTGACAATATATTTGTGGTATGTCAGCTGACATTTGAGAGATGAAAAATTTGCAAACAACCCGTGCCCAGGTTGCTCAGCAACACAGTTCACTCACACCTTAAATCAACAGCATGGCTGTTTTAGTAACTCTGAGAATGAGTCACATTAAATTCACTAATTAACTGTGAGGCACGCTAACAAAACACATCAGGTCAGGCTTTCATATTTGCAGCCAAAAGAAATCACTTCCTTTACTTTTCGCCTATTATGCTCTTTTCCAGCTCTAATTTTTTTTTAATAGCTTCGCATGATTCACGGTTCAAAATAATCTTCATTTATCTTATACTGGCCCTTGGTGCAACCACTCAGACCATCCACTGTATGAAACAAGCGCCTCTCCCTTTAAGACAGCTTCTTCCTGATTGGCTCCCCCTCACAAACAGAGGGTGCACAGGTCTCTCCTCACTGACAGACCTGTGAGCCTTAAGGCTGATGCAACTGATGCAAATCAGTTGATGAGTTTGAAAAACTAGTCGTTTTTCTCCATGGTTTGGTTTCTTTTCACACAGAGAAAAATAAATGGTAAATGGACTGGTTCTTATATAGCGCTTTCTACTCGAGCACTCAAAGCATTTTATACAACATGCCTCATTCACCCATTAATACAAGTCTTTTTTTTTAAAACACATAAACGCTTTCTATCTAATGTTCACACACATTCACACTCCAAGAAACATGTCAGAGAGCATCTTGGAGTTCAGGATACTGCCCAAGGATATGTTGGCATCCCTGGGCAAGATTGGGCTGCAGGCTGCAACAGCCAGGAATCGAACTACCGACCTTCAGATTAGTAGATGACCTGGTCTACCCTCCTGAGGTACAGCCACCCCTATCAAGTCCAAGTTTATCAAAATGTGTCACTACAAACAACGCGAAAACATTCAGTACCCTTATTGCCCAGATATTTCTGCAACAACAATAAATACAGGAAGGAGGTGCCGGTATGTATGCTTATAAGGCAACATATTCCTTTGAAACCAGACCAAGACCACGCCCTAAAAAAAGGTCTTGGTTGTTTTGGTCTGCACCCAACTGCGCAAACAAATGGCACCAAAAGGAAAAACTACTCAGAGTTTGGTTTAAACAGACTAAAAAAAGAGTGAAGACATTGACGATTGACGATATCCACTGTCTATGACAGTGGATATCGTCAATAGCCAAGAGCAGTGTTAATTTTGACAGCAAATTTTGATTTAGTTTTAGTCATAGTCTTTTGACGAAAATTAAATTTAGTTTTA
>JAVDPK010002198.1:355695-370322 GCA_034780415.1 Cichlasoma orientale
GAACAGACTGAAAATTATGACCCAAAAAGAATATAAAGATATCTATGCAGCACCGGGAGAGAATACATTTAAATTTCATGCACCGTTACACAATCAAAGTACACAACAAAATGTATTTTAGGGCTAAAAAAGTGGCTTTTGCATGATAAATTCACAAACCCTCATTTATAAAAATCTGGATGATTTCAAATTATTGCAATTGAAAATTTCTTTGACCCACACTGTCAAATTCACGGAATAATTAAGAGCTCAAACACTGAGAAAAGCCTGTTTAAAAGTAACCAAACACACTAGTACATCACACAGGTACAAAGCAGAATCAAACGATAGCAGTGGAAAGTTAACGAGCTGGGTGAGTCTATCCCGTGCTGGCTGTCAAAGTGCTCATAAGTAAGGCTCTAAAATTTCACATCTCTCCAACATATCTGCTCAATATTTACCAGCTTGGAAATTTCCTTTTGCAACATAAAAGTTAAAATTTAATATCAAACTAGGTAAAATGATCCTGTAAATGTGACACACCCAGTGTGTAAGAAGGAAGTCACAACAGGTCCATTTCCTTCTTTCACTTTAGGTGAAAGAATATATAATACGGGGATGAGCAATACTTGGCCTGCATTCATTGGCACTGATTCAGAGATAGAGGACAATCGCGCAGCCAAAGGCATGCGCGCAGCAACACAAAAAAGCCAGATGACTGGGCTGCTTGATGGATATCTGAGCCAGTTCGACCAAGTCGCCATCGACAGTAGGAAATCTGATTACCAGGGTCACCCCACCGTGGAGGACAACAAATGTGAGCAGTGTCACCTGTTCTCACTTTAACTCTTGCCATTAAACTGGGGCTTATTTAAAGATGAGACACCAGTGTGGGATCCAACATTATTATATAGTGGGTGTTAGTGTGGGTATTAAGGAAGCATAGAATCACTTGTCAGATTAGCGTTGATGTTGAGGCCAGAGATAATCCTCAAAGACACTGAAAAACTGTAACACATTTAGCGCCTGACTCTCTTTAAGAGAATCAGCCGATTCTCTTTAAACAAGCCGCTGATTGGCTTCACTGCTTGTTCTGGAAGTGAAGAAGATGAGGCTCGTGTTGTGACTTCGGAGCAAAACTGTGAGTGTGTTACAACATGGGAAGCCAGAAGGCAGCCATGTCTTGGCGCCTGGTCCTTTCTAACATGTTCAAATGGGTGAGGTCAAGCGGTTGTAAGTGAATTAGTAGGCCACTGTTTTTCCTTGCACGTGTGCACACCTTCCCACTCGCCTGAAAGACAAACCAGGAAGTAAAATCACCTCTTGCAATTAAACTTCCTTAAAGAGGAAAAAAAAATGGCCTGAAGGGATTTTACGTGCCCGTGCTACCCAACAGTGACTTTAAATAATCTTATTGTGCTCTGTGGGGGGTTTATTACAGATACAGTCAGTGTATTTATTGACAGTTACCAGGTTTTTCCTGCATATAAAAACAAGAGCATTCGAAAGAGCACGTGTCACCGGCTCAAAGGCCTGTCAGAAAGTATATTTATGTATATGAAAGTAAGCATCCCAGTTACTGGGATACTGAAAGTGTGACGGACAGACTGCCTCTTGGCCAGCAACAAAAAAAACAACTGGTGCCACCAAAGAGGTTTTGGCCTTTCACCAAAGGAAAATCACCAGGACTGTGACTCTTTTTTAATAAAAGGGGTTGATTTATATATGCTTACAGAGAATTTTAATAAATGGCCAAAACATGCATAATCACCCCGAAAGGCCCATTTCGAGCCAATAAAAGCGCTGATAACAACTGGGTAATATCGATGTTCATCGTTAAATCATTCGAGTGGTAAAAGTTAATCATATGAAAATAAGTAATCAGAAAAACCCATTTTATTTCTCCCAGAATGGCTTGGTAAATACAGCTGAATAGTAAACACAATTTTCATGCCTTCTGAATATTATAGTTATTTGTCTACATACTTACATATAATTTATCTAGAGCATGACTGATATTAGATTTTTTGAGGACCAACTGTGACAGATTTTTTGGGAATTATAAATTCAGGATTCTGTATATGTTTACAGTACCCAAACTTTTGACTGGTACTGTACACATCCACTTCAGTAGGTGCACCTTACTGCTACTGTGCCTTACTATGTGCCTTAAAAACTCCCTTAATTCTTCATAGCATAACTTCAACAAGGTGATGGAAACATTCCTCAGAGGTTTTGGTCCACATTCACATGACAGCATCACACAATTCCTGCAGGTTTGTCAGCTGCACATCCATGATATGAATCTCCCATTCGACAACATCGCAAAGGTGCTCTACTGGACTGGGATCTGGTGACTGTTGAGGTGATCTGAGTACAGTGAACTCATGTCATGTTCAAGAAACAATTTTGAGATGATGTGAGATTTGTCACATTGTGAGTTATCACTGTGCTCATAAAGGGATGGGCATGGTCGGCAACAGTACTCAGTTGGTACCAATCCAAAGCATGCCATAAAATACCCCCATACCATTACACTGCTAGCAGCCCAAACAATTGCTACAAGGCAGAATGGATCCATTGTTTCATGTTGTTTACACTAAGTTCTGACCCTACCATCCCAATGTAGCAGCAGAAATCAAGACCTGTCAGACCGGCCAATGTTTTTCCAGTCTTCTACTGTCCAATAGCCGGTGTGGTCTTCTGCTGCTTTAGCCCTTCTGCTTCAAAGTTCTGCGTGTCGTGTGCTCAGAGACGCTCTTCTCCATACCTTGATTGTAACCAGTGGTTATTCAAGTTACTGCTGCCTTCCTATCAGCTCAATGCAGTCTGGCCATTCTCCTCTGACCTCTGGGACCAGCGAGGTACTTTCAACCTGAGAACTGCTGCTTACTGTACACAGAGATTATTGTAAACAATGGAGACGCTGCTCTGCTGGACAAACTATCTAATGGCATAATTTCCACACTACCTCAAGCATCTTTTTTGTTTAGGTTTTCAAATCAGCACATATCAGATAACATATAAAGGGCTACTGATAAATCTGTGATAATGCAATAACAGCTGATAATGCTGGTTCCACACTTAATTCCCTTATCTCATTTAAAGTAGATCTATTATACTTTTCCTCAGTGTGGTACAATGGTGGATACTATTAAGCGTGGTGCATATATTAAAGTAAACGCTATGGGCCAAAAAAATTCAAATTAAAATGTTCTAAATGCCTGGATTTTGACTTTTTTCTACTCTTGGAAATGTATGATGTCAAAGAGAAGGGACGTCTTTAAAATGAACGTCTCAGGTGCGAGACACTGGCAGCTTTGAGCTTGCCTTGGAAAACTCTTCTTGAGATTCAATACATCACATAAAAGTAGTGCTTTGTAATGGACCTCATGAGATTACCTGCAAGATTTACATATATAAATGTATTTTATTATAAACCTAATATTCTTGCTTTCCAAAAAAAAAAAAAAAAAGTAACAAGTCAAGGCAAAAAAAAAAAGCCATTAAGACTGTGAGATTGTGCTCCAATTTCAGTGAATTTCTTAAAATTAATTCTTACAGTTTTGTGTTAACCCCTGGTGTTTTCTTTTCTAGAAGCATTTTTTATATAAATATAAATCTGTTACCCATATGTGAATTTACCAAAATCTCTGTTATTGTAATAGTTACTTTTCGCATTTTTCTCTTATGTACATATCATATCATATTTCAGGAACGCCGCAGCCCCACCCACCTGCTTTCAGACTTTCGGTTTGCAAGGGACACCCAATCGAAAAGAACTTGGAGGAGGGGCTAAAACAGCGTGTTCCAGGCAATGCGTGAACCGAAGCACCGCACTGAGACCCATTACGAGATAAATAAGGATTATTTTGAACTGTGAATCATGCAAACTACTCTAGCAGAGTACAACAACGTTCCCATTCCTCTGAATAACCAAAGCTAGGATGACTTTTGACTTACTTAAACCGCATACACCTGAAAACTTCTCTAACCAATACTCACAGGATAAATAACTGTCCAAACACCAGGAAAATTTTGTTTAAAAGTCTTCAAATAACTGGTACACTGCAAAAGTACAAAACAGATTGAAATTATGGCAGAGGAAAGTCAGTGAGCTGGGTGGTGGAAAGGAGGGGCCTAGTATTAGATAAATAAAGCTTATTGTGAGCTGTGAATCACGCAGATCTACTCCTGTGGAGTTAACTAATAAAGAATAATAGATCCCCTAAAAAAATTAAATTTTAAAATAATTTCCTAATTAATATTCCTTAATAGGCACAACATTTAGTGCTATTTAACGCTAGCAAGACACCTTTCGATGTGGTGATGTGCGCATATTTAAGCCATACGCATTTCTTCTTTACCTCCTTTTGTAAGTACCATTTTACACTTGTGCGTCCGTCTGCGCTGTTTTTGGGTTCACAGAAACGTGAGAAGCTCTGGCTCCAGTGAAGATGGCATGGCTACCAAGCAACAAGTTAACAAACCCACCCAGCAGCCATTGAACAACTTCTCTCAGTGCAAAACAGCCCTGATAGGTACAAAGCCACGCCGGGCTCCATTCATAGTACAGCTGATGACGGATTACATTGTAAAGGAATCCTCTTACCTCCAGCAATTGAAGCTCAGCGTGAAGAGGAAGATGAAGAAGGTTTTGAACGCATAATAATCCTCCAGTTGGTAAACTTGCAGTATTTGGTTGTTAGAAGAAAATAATAATAACAAAGAGTGAAACGGCTGCGCAGCGGCGAGGTTTTCGGCTCAAAAGTGTCCTCTTTCAGGAACAGGACTGACTTTCTCAGAGTTGTTAGTGTTTCCCAGGACAACTCAATGGGAGGAGTCACCACGAGGACTATTAAAAGCTCAGTGGTTTGTTTTTCAGGGAGGACACGTTCAGACAAGAGGAAGTCACTTCAAACTCGTGGGGGAGGCCTGAATAACTTTACTGATTTCCAAAAAATTACTTAGAGGCCGCAAGAGGTGAAATATTATGAAATCCGGGTCAGTGTCCCGGATTGTGGAAAAGTATCGTGGTCGCTCCCCAGTGTCGGGATGAAGAACGGATGAAGCTGGAAATATTTCATTAACATCCCGTGGGTGCTTTTCACAATAAAAGAAGATCAAATAATTTCCACGCTGACTCCGAGGTTTCATGGTCCTTAAACCACTGAAATAAAAACTCAAACTTTGAATTAAAATACATATTAGTTAAGACCGAAAATTTGTTTTGAGACTCAAAATGTTCGAATCAAGCTGAAACAGTATTTCCAGATAAAACTAGATTTTTTTTTCAAAAGTACAGCTGAAATTTCAAGGATGAAACTAAATATTACAAGAATCAAGTAAAACTTTCAAGAATGAATTAAAAATGTTATCAGAATAAAATCAAATTAAACTGTTGTCTCAAATCCAACTACTACTAGTGCACAGCTGCCTCTAAAAATGCTTTGTGCTGATAAATTAGTGTAATCATACTTCAGAGTGTGTGGCGATAACTACATTATTCTTTAAAATTACCTTGACGTTGTTTTCATAATGCAAATGTTAAAAATTACTGAAAGTACCTGGCATTTTATTCTATTTGGCCAAGAAAGAGGGTGATGGAGTGCTGCATCCGATGGCCTGGCCTGTGGAGGCCTGATCTAAACCCAACTGAGATGGTTTAGGATGAGTTGGACTGCAGAGTGGAGGCAAAGCAGCCAACAAGGGCTCAGCACCTCTAGGAACTCCTTCAAGACTGCTGGAAAAACCATTTCAGGCGATTACCTCATGAAGCTGATCGAGAGAATGCCAAGAGTGTGCAAAGCTGTGATCAAAGCAAAAGGAGCCTACATTGAAGAAGCTAAAACATATTTTGGTTTGTTTAACACTTTAAAGTTTACTACATGGTCCCTTATGTGTTCCTTCATAGTCTGGATGACTTCAGTATTAATTTACTATGTAGCGGGAAAAAATGAATGAGAAGGCGTGTCCAAACACATGAGAGAGAGACAGATAGTATTTCTAATCAAAGGCCACATGAAGCAATTTGCTCTTGTAACATCAGGGAAACACTTTCAGTAGTTAAAAAGAAATTGTAGTTTAGTAACCTTGATTTTACTTTCAACAGTAAAACTTAATCATCATTACTTAAAATCTAACTACCCAAAATGTAACGAGTCCTGATAATGTAACTACAAATGCAATCTTGGATTTTAGTTACCAAATTATTTATAATCACATTTATTGAAACTATAACAAACTGCATCTTCAATCAGCTAAAGCTGTTTAAACTTTACTTTTATTTTGAAAGGAGCGCTTCCAGTCACAAACTTCAGCCACCAACTGCAGCTCAGCTGACAGATACTGACCCTACACTGGTTTCTGTAATAAGGTTAAAGAAGAAATTAAATGAAGGTTGTTGCACATTTTGCTTGCAGTTTCTCTGACCTTTATAGGCTGGATAGGCTCTGCTGTTCTAGTAGTACTTTGTTGAAGTCACAGAACTGCTCTGCACAGAGCAACACAGAGCGTGTAGCAACATTAGTCATTAGTATCAATACGCAAGGATTAAAATGCACTACATAAAGACACTGAATTCACTTTATCCATATTGGTTGCATGCCATACAGCACAGCAAAGGTCACTGATTCCTCTCTTGCTTTCCCCTTTGTTAGGCTGGTGCTGTATCATAAAGTGATCTATGTTTTACACCCAGTAAGCAGAGGTGAAAGCTATAATCTCCTAGCATTACATAGTGAATCACAGATGCTTTTATTTTCCAGCAGTGCAAACATAGGTAGATGATTGTGATGCAGTACAGAGAGGTTTCACTGCTGTCTCATCATGACTGCAAACCCCTTCCAGGCAGAGGAAAAAAAACAAACTCCTGTGGTTTCAGCTGCCCTCTGCAGGCACGGGAGGCTTTCTGCAATGATCTCTGTATCCAGGAACACATTTTGTACCATATAATGGTTCAGGGATGCTGTTTGAAATTTTCATAAGCCCTGTAAAAATGCTGGAAAAGAAGGCCTAAGTAGAGTTTGCAACCCATGAAATACATTAGTCTCTTTCTGTGTCAAGTGTCATCAGAAAGAAACAAAAGAAAGCGCCCAAAAACGACCTTCTGTGCTTGCTGTGCTCACTCTCGCAAAGGATGCAATGATTAGAATAACCTTACCTTTCATCATTCTTTTATACATACTGATATGTGTGAATGCAAAGCAGGGCAGCTCTGAAAAGGAGCTTTCATTCCCTCTGGCTTCAGCCGGTCAGATTTCTAAATAAATAAATGCATGTTGTTTGTGGCTTCCATTATTTGGCTTCAGGCATCAACAAAATGAATTAGAGCTCGCGAATATCATCACACACGCTCATTCAAAAAGGATAATATGCACTGATGTGTTTAAAAATCAAGACACAGTTATTTCTGGATCTTGAGAGTGACGCGAATTGAACGGAGATTTTATTTATGTGCTAATGAAACACAAAATTCAGTGTTTTTCAGCTGAGCCTCGCAGGCGTGTGAGACCACACTTCCGGGTGTAATCGCTTTTAATAATGTCACAGTGTCCCTGGGGCAGGAGAAAAGAAATCTTGAGAGAGTAAATCTTGAAAAAAAGAAGAAGAAGAAAAAAAACCTACTGCGTGACTTCATGAGCCAGCCACGAGTCCAGATAGATGTCTGGTCGCTTGTGCAGACGGACCGACCTGTCGGAGCGAGAAAAAATATTTCTGAGTATTAGTTCCCAGCTCGGAATTTGGGTTTGAGGCGGTTTCACTCCATCCTCAGCACAGATTATCTGCTGTTATGGATCACAGCTGTGACAAAAGCATTACTGATAAATCAGACCACTCTGCTGCCTCGTGCAAGTAAATGTCTCCTGCCAGAAAGAAAATCACAATAAATACTCCATGATCTCCAACAGTGTGTCTTTGGCTGCAGCGGAACATAGAGACTTACGTCAGGTCTGATGGATAGATGGGTACAAAATAAATAAAACATTTTTAGACGAAATGTCTGCACAATTCTGGGAATCGTGGATTGTTACTTTTCCATTTTTGTTGTTTCACAAAAATGAAAACACGGATCATTCTGAAAAGGACGAAAGCCTGGATGTCATCAGCATACACACGCGTATATGCACCAGAACCTAGAAAAGGTTTAAATATTTAATGCTGAACCTGAAATAATACTTTTAGAGAGTTTCACAGGAACTCATGAAAAGACATAAAACTGCGCTGCTGTCCTGAAAGGACACCTTTCTGCAACGATGCTGGTATCTGGCACCTCATCAAATACATGCACGCAGTGTCACTGACACAACAGGCGTACTCTTTCCATTGAACCACAGAAAAGTTGTTTTGGAGGCCCAGCGGGTATCCAGGCCTCCCAACCATCACAAGCATCTGAGCTCGGAGCTACGCCTCTCTCCCCTGCACCTGTAACCAGCCGAGGGTTAGATAAATGGCAGGTGGTATTGAAAAGGGTCCCCATTCACAGCCATACCGAGCTGCACTTAGACACATTATTGCAGCCTGGAGGAGGAGTGGAGGGTTGTGGGGAGAATGATGAAGCAGGGGCGGTGTACAGGCTGCCAGAACATGAACGAGCCGGGGTAACAAGCATGACACAAAGAAGTACATAGCTGCCTTTGTGGGGTGATAAAAGGAGGTTTTGTAAGTTGGAGGATTTGGATGGAAGAGATAGAGCTGGGGGAAAAAAAAGCCCCATCCTGAGTAAACACTTGGACAGAGAGACAAAAACGTACTAGTTGCAAGAGGAGGGAGGAGGTGGCTGAGAGAGAAGGAGCGAGGGGCATATCATTTGGCTGAAGTGCCTTCAGAATAAACGGCCTTACAGCTCAGTGGAAGGCTCCTTTCACTGAGCCCCGCCATCCACGAGCCTTTTAACTCCGACCTTTGTTGTTTATATACAGTTAAAGCTGCGCTGCAGTCCAAACAGCAACAGTGGGGAGATGCTCAAAAGTGTTTTTAATACTCAAGGTCAATTTAGCAACTCCTTTGTTTGTGGTTTGTAAATTTATAAACACATAATGCTTCAGGGATCTTGCTTGAGGTTCAATTTTTAGTTTTGACCTTGTTTAACAAAGCAATAACTGCCCGTCAACAAAAACTGGCTCCATAGGATGTTCGTGCATGCAGCTCATCTAAGCCACTTAAGGCCGGCTCAAAAAGTCTGTCAGTCCACATCGACTCCCATATTAAAAAGCTCACCTTTAAGACTCAGTCACTAGACCTAGAAATCAAAAGGTGACCCCCTCTGGCAGCCTCCAACAACTGCTAAATGCTTATAGCCTGGTACAAAAACAGGTTTCTCTATAGCTATACAGTGGGGGTATTTATTTGATAACACCTGAGCTTATTTGAGACACTGAACTGGACCCGTTGCCCGCGTTTGTAGCGTTGGTGCCAATTTTTAGTATTTAAAAATATTTGAAATGCAATTACCTGACAAATTATATGACAAGTAGTGTGGTTAATTATAATTAACTGCCTCAACAGTTAGTCCGAGAGGCCTGTGAATGAAATGGTAGTACTTTACTGTTACTTACAATTAATTAGAAGGCGTCTGTGTCTGCGCAATCCACCCATACGGTCTGTGGATGCGGCTCCCGAAGCAAGCTCGCGAGCCGCATCTGCAGTCTCATGACTGAACAGTCAACACGCCGCTGAGCAGAATAAAACTGCAGATATCTCTCACTGTGTCTGATGCCTCGGAAATAACGTACAGTTAATTGAACATTTTAATATAAACATGCTGATATATGCCACATTAACTGTCAGCAAAGATTGAAAAACCTCTCTATGTAAATATACAGCTTGTGTCTTAAAAAAAAATATATATCACACCACAAGATGCCCTGACTATTGTTCTTTGAAGTTTCGGATCACTGTTACTTTGGGAAAGTTGACACATGTTCAGCATAAAAAGTTCTGACACCATAAAGATAAAAGCTTCCTCTGGGCTGTAGCTGTCTGTTTTCTCGGCAGCACTGTTCACTCAGCTGCCACCCACTATTTGTTGCAGCAGGGATTTTCACATGCTTACCTTACAGGTACAACAATTCTCAGGATACTTCATACCAATTCTCTGTAACTGTCAACTTTAAATTGACTCTGGGTGTGAGATTCTTACCACCAGTTCCTTATTTTCTTCATCTCGGTGTGTAAAAAAAAAAAAAAAGAGGCTTCAAGCTTCAAAGTGTACCTTATTATCATGATGCTGTGTGGTATAATTGCACAGATAACAGTGTAACAGTCGTGCTGCTGTCATTCAGCTGAGTGCACTGGCTGACATCCAAGTCTGCCACCCCACAGTCATTGTGTGCGATGAATATGTTGATATTCTTTGTTTTCGAGATCAACAAATGACACGAAAATACCAAAATTAACATTAACGAGTATTTCCTGCGAGCCTGACGCGGAGCCTCGTGTAGCTTTTTTTTCCCACAGTGTTCAGCGAAAGGTCACAATAAAGATCTCAGCGACATGAATCAATAATGTTTTTGTAATTAAAAGCATTTATCAATAATCTCAGTCCCAGACATGCCCACAAGATGTCAGTGTCTGTGGCGCTGCAAGTCAGCAAGTCCATTTGATCCTCATCAGCTGGGATTTACTGTCTTTGTGTAGTCTAAACACACCGCAGTGCAAATCACAAAAACTCAGTGTGTGTGTGTGTGTGTGTTCCACCAATCAGAACACGCACACACTCAGTTTCAGGAGCTCATTGACTTCGGGGATGTAAAACTATGACTGCATTTCGTTCACTTAATTAAAGTTGACCAACTGCTTTGTTTCCGTCCAAGTATCTACGCTTCTGTGTGTCCATGCACACAGTACTGGACGCACGCCAGAAAGCAGGTCAGGTGACTTAAGCCGAGTCGGCAGTGTCCAACCAGATGAGAGGGATTTGGGGTGGTCGGACCCACGCCGTCTCCCACCCGCCACCACGGCCCACCTCCATTTGCTAAAGCCCAGCAGATTAACTCCCTCAGATCTTTCCTCTTTAATTAGGAGCAAACAGGAGGCGTGAAGGCACAGCGACTCCATACTAATAATTCAGGAGAAGCACAGCTGGGGAAATAAACAAAGAGGCCTCACTTAGATTTCACCGGGAAATTTGCATGTAAAACCACCAGTCTTTTGCTTCTGAATATACTCCATAAAACAATGTTTACTCAGCTGGGAGAGAAAACCCATAAATTTAATCTACTGCCATTTCTGCAAGATTGACACGAAATCAGTTGGATTATATTATTTATATTTTTTCAGCTCTTTACCCCATGCACACCAAACAATAGACACAACAGGGTAAATGAGCTACACATAAGACTTGGCTTTAACTTGGGAGACCCGCAATCATGTGGAGCATCCTCTCTAAAAGATATAACACTGACTCCATTAAGGCCCAGTCAGCAGATGAAAAAAAGCACCAAGCTACGTCTCCGTAATTGTACCAGCAGGATTTTGTTTGCCGTATTCTTCTCCGCCTTGTTATCTTAAAGTTATTTTGCGCCCACATATATGGAAGATGAGGCACTCAACAAATGGAAACTGCAGCGCTGAAAAGAACCGACACTCGAACGGGAGATGCGGAAACCCTGAGGGGCTTATAAACAGTATTTTAGGTAAATCAGACTGAAAACAAACAGCTGCAACAACTGAGAGAAAGTAAAGAATTTTCTTGAGTCAAGTCAGTATCTTAGTCAACATAAAACATGCAGTAGCGTGTAGTTATTTGCATGACACGGCCTCAAAATAAGCTTTATTTTTAACATGTAGCTGTTGCAAGGATGTCAAAGGTCGGGGAAACAAACATTTAGTTCATCTTGGAGTCAGCACAGATTTTATTGGAGAAAAAAATAAAGCTATGTAGTAAACAGTGGGTCCATGTGTAGACTGAAATGGTTGCAGGGAGTGGGTTTATCACGGTTTCCCAGAATCCTCCCCTGGAAGCCATTAATTTCCTGGATGTTTGCATGAGACGTCTCTGCAGTTCATTGCAGGGATTGCCCCTCCTCCTGAGGCAGGCCTATAGCAGGCATCATCAGCTGCAATCTCAGTGTGCTGGCAGAGGACACAGCTCTGCAAATGGAGGACAGAGACATTGTGAAGTGCAAAGCCTAAAATTTCACTGTCAGGATCGACATCAAGTGTGTTCAGCTTTGACCCCCGTATCATTACCACTGCCAGGCGGCGGGGCCAGAATATCGGGCCGAGAGGCTGGATTATGCGTCTGTCCGGGTCCGTAGATGTCATGATGGTGCAACGAAGAAGTGCAGCGTGTGATTGGTGGATAGTGTCCCTACAGGGATGGGTAAAGGGAGTCACAGGTGGGGCTTGGAGGAGGGGTTAAACGGAGACTGGTGAAGACAGAGAGTAAGGGGGCTAAATTTAGCCAATGGCTCTATTGGGGTGGAGCTAATCCTCTTTGCACTCGAATTATCTGGCCTTCGGATTAGAGAGCTTTGCCTCTATGTAAGACATCTACTCTTTATAATGATGTCCCAGAGCGGGTCGTACCAAGTCCTCTGATGGGGGTGGGAGTGTTGGCAGAGAGCGAATTTTTTATTTTTATTTTATTTTATTTTTTTGTCATGGTATAGCACACAAATGTGTCATTATATAGTACCATCCATTTAGTGACAGCTATCAAACTTTGCTGTATATGTTAGGTTTAAATGATCCCTTAATGCAATATGTCTACTAATGAGCAACACACAAATTATATGCACAACTGACACACTATATATTCTTCTACATATAATTCCTTGTTAATAAGGTTTAGCAATGAAACTCTTACATGCATCAGTGGAAAGAGATTTACAGCTGTAAATGCCGCATAATGATATAAACAGTTTAAATTATCATTGCAGTGTTGTGCATTCTGAGCAGGTACGTATGGCTGTGCAGACTCCAGTCAAGGCACACAAAGACAAATCTGAGGGGTCGCAGCAAGATGACTAACAGGACAGGAAAGCAGTAAATAAATATTTGTATTACACCGCTGGATTTTTATTTTGTCAGACTTTCCATGAATCTTATTTTCTTGTGAATAACCGGGCAATTTTACCTCTGAAAGCTTCGTGTAAACAAACTGCATTTATATACCACTTTTACCCAAAGTATCTTAAATTGTGTCTTCAATGCACCCACTCAACACACACATTTTTTGAAAGAGAGCCACCACCACTACCTTGATTTACAGAAGTCGCTCATTGCAGATGAGGCATGGAGCCTGACTGAGAACCCACGTTCTCCACATGTCTATGTGGGGTTCTTTCCAGGTACTCCAGCTTCTTTCCACAGTCCCTGCAACAGATTGGTGACCAGTCTAGGGTGCACCCTGCCCAGTGATGCCCAGCATCATTATCAGTGTTCTTCTTTCAGCTGCTCCCTTTAGGAGATCATCTGCCTCCATCTCACACTATCCCTCTTCTGTCACCACAACCCTGTACGTCCTCCTTCACTACATCACAAACCTCCCCTAAAGTCCTCCTCTTTTCCTCCTGCCTTGCAGCTCCATCTTCAACATCCCTTGTGCAATATGTCCACTATCCCTCCTCTGCACATCTCCAAACCATCTCAGCCTGAGCTCTATCTCTGATGTTCTCATTTCTAATCCTGACTTCTGGCAACTTCCAATGAAAATCTTAACACCTTCAACACTGTCACCTCCCGCCTTTTTGTTAGTGCCGCTGTCTCCAAACTATACGTCACAGCAGATCTCACTACCATCTTCTAAACCTTCCCTTTCACTCTTGCTACTATCCTTCTGTCACAAATCAATCCTAACACTCATCTTCACCCGCTCCATCTTGCCTACACACTCCTCTTCACCTCTCTTGTGCACTGTCCGTTGCATTGGATGGCTGACCCTAGGTATTTAAAACCATCTACCTTGACTATATCCACTCCTTGCAGATTCACTCTCTTCCATCTGCTCCCTACTCTCACCATAGTCCACGGAGACTGTCCACCACCACCACAAACAAGAAGGGGCTCAGAGCCGATCCCTGATGTAATCCCACCCCCATCTACCACACGCCTCACCACTGTGGCTGTCCTCATGCATGTCTTGCATACTTCTCTGCCATCCTGACTTCCTCATGCAGTACCACAGTTCCTCTCTTGGCACTCTTCTCTGGAACTCTGACCTCTGACTTTCTCTATACGTCTCCATCCACACTCTCAAAGCAAACAGTGCATCTGTAGTGCCCTTTCTTGGTATGAAGCCACACTGCTGCCCGCTGATTGTCACCTCTCTTCTTAACCTAGCTTCAACAACTCTTTCTCATAGCTTCATGGTATTACTCTTCATCCCTTTATCCCTCTGTAAATCGGTACCAGTACACTTCTCCGTTCCTCAGGCATCCTCCAGGATTGTCAGCCTGGTCAAAAAGTCCACTGCCCTCTCTCCTAGACATCTCCATACCTCCACAGGTATGTAATTTGGACCAACCTAGCAACACAGAATCCTGCAGACTCCACTTAAGCAGCATGACTTGTGTTGCAACTGAAGCCCCTGAAAAAATTCCCTCAGAGGACAATAAAGTGCATTACTGTCATGCTGTGCTGTGTGGCAGACGGATGCGGACCCCAATATGCAGGACACACAGGCAAATGAAACTGCATGGTGA
>JAVDPK010002198.1:370422-393209 GCA_034780415.1 Cichlasoma orientale
AGGAAATCACAATCAAACGGTGAAACAAAATATAACCAAAACACAAACACTGGGCCACCGGCCCAGGATCATGACAATTACATCATATCCACCTGGAAAACTGCTCAAATAGGGGAGACCTGTGTATCACAGCAGAGTTTTAGTGTCTTGTTTAATCATATTTGGATGTATTGAGCCTTTCACTTTTATATTACAGGGCAGTGTAAACACTCCCTGTAAAAACAAACTATATAAAGATGTTTTGGCTCAGGGAGACTGCAGATAGAGAGTGAAGAAGGCCTCTTGAGGCCTATGTATTACATCTATATATTAAAGGCTTTTTATATTATATAGTCTACTATCATTTGAGAAAAGCTTGGCATCCATACACCGCGCCGTCAAACCATAACTGCTTTTTTTTTCTGTAGCATTGGACCTCTCCTCCATCATAGTCAGTATATTCTCTGTATGTAAACCGCAGGAATGATGTGTGGAGCAGCAGAGCTATGATTATCCATCTTCCGCTCTAGGTGCCACTCAGACACATCCATAATAACCTCTACACTCATCCACACCCAACGAAATAAAACTGCCAGCCCTTCCTTCCTGCTTCAACGGAAAAGGAATATTTCATCCACTTTCACTGATGGGCTTATCTGGAGTTTCTCAGGATGGATGAGCAGCCACCGTAGCGAGCCAATGTCTCATTCAAGGATGCTTTAGCATACAGCTGTTCCTCAAAGGAAGCACTTCCTCTGCTCCTGGGACAGAAATGTACATCCCTGACTGGGGTCACTATGGCCAGCCATTATCCTAACATGACACAGATAGTGAAAACCACTTAGCGCAGTGATTAGATGGAAACTAAAATGCACGCCGTCTTGGAGCTTTCTTCATAGAAATTACTGAAACCATATTCAGGTTCCCATGACAACAAGCATCTTCCCTGCTGAAGTGTCCTCGAGCCAAAAAGAAAACAAGTAGAATACAGAACCTAAAGGTTGTTGTTCTGGCACCTGACAATAAACTCTGACCTCTGTTAATAGAGATCAACAATATCCCAAAAATCCTGCAGAGCGACTACACCGTTCGCAGTCAGTGTCAGTGCAGCCTATTGCTATTTGAACCTTCAGGACTGTACCATTAGCTCCCAGAGTGACGGCAGGGTTATTTCCGGGGAGTTTCCTGTGGGGATGAGCCCTGTTGTGGGAGGGGTGGTGTATGGTGTGTATGTGTGTGTGTAGGGGGTGGGGGAGTTGTGAGCCTAATCCCTTAGGTTTGGCTATAGCACGGCCTTAGGATAAACTGACATGTAGGCGTTGGACATTGGAAAATGGTACTTGGACTTTAGCATATTTTTAAATTCAGAAGTAATTTTTATATCACAGGAATGCCATCTCTGGTAAGATAACATTTGTTATTTTTCAATGCTTGCTGCTTTGTGAGATGAACTAGTGAGGAAGTAGTGACGAAAGCGACACCTGCAGCAACACGGGCCTGATGAAAGGCAGCAAAATTATTTTATATCTGGCACCAATTTTGATGTATTTAGAAATGCTATATACGGAAGAAGTTCCAGTCTGTGCATAAATTATCAATTTATCAACCTGTTTTTCTTTTTAAAACAATATGAAGCTGTACATTTGACCAGATTTTATATCTTTGTTTGACTGTAAAATCTCCTGCTTGCTTCCGTATTAGACACTGAAACATTTTTAGTTTGCCGACAGTCGACCCAAGAAATCACGCAGGAGTGTCCTTTGACCTCTGAAGTTCACTGCAGAACTGAGATTACCTTGATTCTGATATAGTCCAGCTATTCCACCAACAGATCCAACACATTTTGGACATACAGATAAAGTGATGTTTTTCTTTCTTTTTTTTCAAAGTACATGATTTTGTGTTATCGCTCAGTGGACACGAGTTGCTTAGTGGGACCCTCGTTGTGCAGACTGATAAGAAGTTCAGCCATTTTTTGTATCTGGACAAACAAATATTTATTTGCCACGAGAAATTTTCAAGCAAAAATTCTGAGATCGCCCAAAATTGCTCAGCCGAAGGTAATGCTTTGATCAAACAGCTGCACTGCAGGTACAGAAGTAAAAACATCAGCGGAAATACAAGGGAGAGACAAACAGAACAAACTGCAGGTGGGATCCGGTCAGCACAAAGGGCTGAAGACATTGCAACCAAAAAATATGATAGTGAAACTAAAAAATTACTACTGAGGCTAAAATTTAATAAAAGGATCCTGACCTCTTGCAGACAATTAATAAGCAAAAAGCTGTGGGTTCTAGAGCTGATTTTTAACTTTGTCAATTTCTACGCTTCCCAAACATAACTCCAACATATATTAAAAAGCAGGAGGTTAGACCAGCTGGGTAAATGAATAATAGCCAGGCGCCTACAGCTAAGCTGGAGCTGCTCTTTGGCCAGTAATAGAAGCCTGCAGTTATTCTGGTAACTTGAATTAAATATAAGAATTGTTGCTGGGATAAAAAGTTTCAAACTGTGGCACCAGTGGGCAGCTCTCATAGTCTACCCAGTGTGTGTGTGTGTGTGTGTGTGTGTGTGTGTGCGCGCGCACGGAGCTATTCTTCCAAAGTCCATTATCACAGCATTAATATGTAACTCCACACATGTCTATGGTTCCATTGCTCTCTGCAAAATGAGCTACAGAGTTTGGCTCAGTCAAAATAATAAACGATCTGAACGGTAAAAGGTCATTTGTGAAATTGAAATAGCTTTCTGTAAATTAGGCGGCGACCTCTCTGCTTCCTGTTAAACCTCAGACTCATATTGATTTTCACGATTTCAAAGGGGCTCTCTGACTTTTCAACAACGGGACACACTCAGAGGAAAGCAGATTATGACCTATTCAAAAACTGCAGAGGCATAAATGCTGATTTGACATCTGTTTTAGTGCGTATGCAGTGTGAGTTATGGCTGTGAACACAAACCTGGATCAATAGGTTAGAAAACAAGGGAGGGAGACAGAGGGGAAAGACTGAGTGTAGGCAGCCTAACTGTTATGTAAGCGCCAGCTGTGTGAGGAAAGGAGCTGCAGCAGGATGATGAAAGCAACTCCTTCTCCCTCATCCTGACTGAGCATCTATCCTAACATATTCCCTCTCATGAACTGTTCATGCATTATTCACACCGCTTGAAGAAATAATACACAGATGATGGTGATCTTATCATAGTACTCGACTTCCTCTCATTACGCTCGACAGTAAAACTGATTCAAGCACAGATTTTAACACAGACTTTCAGATTTCAAAACCTCACGTCCGCGAGTGCCAGCCTGCATTTCAGTGCTTCAATCTAGACTACGTAATCCGCCACTGCTACCAACCACCTCTCTGGCATTCACGATGAAACAATAATGTGAGGCAACAAGGGCAGAAGGAAAAAAAAAAAAATCTGCATTCGTAATCTGGATTAAATTACAGTATTCGTCATCCTGCCTCCAAACCAGGACAGACCATCGCAAACCAAGCGCTATCACATGATAGGACTACAGCTATTTCTGGTTGGGCAGTACCGGTATTGCATATAGGCCTAATAACCGCCTGATGAAAGTGACACCTTTAAAATTCACCTTCAAATTCTGGGGAAAAAAACATTAACACACAGGGTCTTTTAGAAAAACTGCATTAAATGTGCATTAAAAAGATCCAAATCAGAACAAAAATTGAAATGATTCAATTAAGTGGAATCATAATAATTATCATACACTTGCAAGTATAGCATGACTTGGTCTGGTATGACCAGTAACTTATGGTGGCTAATGTTGGCTAACGCTAACCGTAACTAACGCAAATAACTTTCAGAGAGATGCTTTCTATGTTTCCTTTTTACCAGTATGCTGTCATTTCTGCTGTAAGGATTTAACAGGTCGCTTTTAGCTACTGTTACTATGCTTCATAAGTACAGCCACGGTAAAACATACTGTCCTGCAGACTTTCAAGTGTAAATGTAAAGCTGGCGCTGGAGAAGGAAGCTAACATTTACCTGTGACTAGATAAGGGGGTTAAATAAAGGTTTGTGTTGTTTAAATGTTTAACTGTGTGGCTGAATTATGTGTGGTGTTTTGCATTCAGCTGGGCCACTTAGTTATCTTGACAGAAAATATTTAAAAAATATGACATCATTTTTTTTTAAATCTCTAAACTACAGAGGATGTAGCCTCAGGTTAACAACTGCTTGATTTTTTTTTTCAAGCATGCGTGTGCCTGCCTTCACTGTGATAGTCATTTAATCATGTCAGAAATGGATGTGGCAACAAAAATCCTAGAATTTAATGGAATTTGTGTTACTCTGTTCGCCTGTATTAGTTCCTTTGGCCTCTGGTCACTAGAAAAAAATCAAGACAGATCTGAATGTGTCATCGCAGCGGCGCTGTGTGATGGATCAAAATGGCGCCAGAGCATTTGAGCGGGGAGACGATGAGATTATCTGCTTGTGCGGAAGGACAAGCAGCCCACAGAGAGGGAGAGAGGCATTACTGAACTTTTCTTCCCTGCCAAAAGACACTTTTTTATTTTATTTATGGAAGATGTTATTTAATAACCTAAAGTTCTTCAGAAGTTATGATAAAAACAAACAGGTAAAAAGCTAAAAATGGTTTAAAAAAAATCAAAATTTAAACAAAGAGAAAATCAATAAATCAGCAAATGTTGCACCTTTTTCTTTACTTTATGGGATTTTGATGTGCCCTTGAAGTTTTTATATATGACTGTTGCGCCCTTGGAGACCTTAGTTGTTACCTCATTTGTCAGGTCACACATTGCCCTCAAAGGGCACTGTTTGCATTGCCTCTCCTCTGAAAGTGCTGTTAAGCTAACAGACAACATGTGGTGTGCGGTGTTCATTGTTTTCAGGTTCAGCATGCAGCACTTTACATATCAAGGAAGGTAACAGTCTTTCAGCACACCTGTTGAGGCCTTAAACCTGAGACCCAACTACAGGAGACCTGCAGTTCTCTTCTGACACCTGGGGTCCAGGAGACTGCAGCAACACCGAGAGCAGCTCACGGCTTCTTGGGAGGATTATGCCATTATAGCTGACAACTTGAGCTTCCTCAGCATACGACGGCTCCGAGACAAAGTCACTCCTGCTCTCCTTACATGCAGCAGGAACCATGGATGACCCCTATCACAACAATGTAAACCAGCAGATGATGGAAGGTGGAGATTATACCTACACCCAAGACGGAGGACGTCATGACGGCTACCCTTATCAGACGGACTACCCTCCGCAGGACGAGGATGCTGCTAGTGATGCCACTGAAGGGGCAGATGAGGATGATCAGATGTATGAGGGGGAGTACCAGGGCATCCCCCACCCTGACGAGATCAAGGAGGCACGACGGGCAGCCCGGATTGAAGCCAGGAGGAAAGCCCGGATGGCTGCCCAGCAGGAAGAGGAGGAGGAAAACCTGCCAGAGCAGTACGAGGCCATCATGGAGGACTGCGGCCATGGACGCTTCCAGTGGATGCTCTTCTTTGTGCTGGGCTTGGCACTAATGGCCGACGGCGTGGACGGCTTCGTGGTGGGCTTCGTCCTGCCCAGTGCTGAGAAGGACATGTGCATATCCAATGCTGACAAAGGATTGCTGGGTAAGTGACAGTAAAGTTGTTGAGGGAGAAAAATTAAGGTCACTAGTGTGAGATGCGCTTATTATTGTGTGTATCCATCCATTTTCTGAGCCGCTGATGATTAAAAGGTAAAAGATTTCAAACAAGATTGAGCATCTACAGCTACTGTAGATGCTCAATCTGGATTCAAACCTGATCAGCTCTGATCAGTGTGCAAGTCAATGAATGCAGCTGAATTTGATCAATAGTTGCATTCAAACAAATGCAATGCCTTCTTTGGTCTTCACACCCTCTATTTTTAATCTGCATGCAGCCAAAGCATGGTCTTAAGGACTCAGACTACAAACAGGATCCAGAAAGTTTTCAGTATCAGAAATCTTGTCCCTTGTCGAGTGTTTCTGTATATTAATGTGATAAACATGCTAATATTTGTACACGGCTGTTCAGATGGTCAGAAAATGTAAATTGTAACCACACGAAAGACCGAGGGAAGCCTATAATTCATCAAAGGGTAAGATAAATGTAAGTATTAAGTCTCACGGCATTCTGTCCAATAGTTACCACAATTCTCAACTTCATGATGAGGCCACAGGATATGTCGAGCTATCCCCAAAGTCCGCAGAATTAAATCTCTTTTCACTGTGAATGAATGCGCAAAGTTTCATGTGAATCCATCCAGCAGTTGTTAAAATATGTCAGTTTGACCAACTAACCAGCTGATTTAGCAAACATATTTCTCATATATATATATTTAGAAACCTAGAAGACTGGCTAATTACAGTCATCTGTTGAAGAGTTCCAGTCTTTACCCAGAGAGGGGGATCTCATCAGTGAAATGATTTGCTGCTTGGCTGGAACAAAATCCTACATATGCTTGGCTCTTGACGGCACATGGCTGCAGACCACCGCTTCAGATAAAAATATCCCCCAGTTGCTGGAGCATTTTTTAGGGGAAAAGGCTTGGATCTTTCTAGGCAAATGCAAAAATTAAGAACATAATGAACATTGTGTGTCCTAATGGAGTTTGGGTCCACTGTGAGCAACCAAATTAGCTCCACTGAGCCTTGGCAGTGGTCCTCCATATGTCTGGGAGTTAACTTGAGGGTGCCAACAGATATTTTAATTATTTACTTGTGTTTAGTACAAAAATTTGTATGCATGGACTTACTGGAAAATTTACCTTGAAAACGTCTGTTCCTCACCTTCTGTGCAGACAACTAAACTGCAAATTAAAGCCTTTCACCTTATTTCCCAGACCTCGTGTGTAGCCAGGCGATGTGGCAGATTGCACACCGCTCATTTCATCTTAACAACAGGCTCCTGGGATGAAGCATTGCGAGAGATTGATGAGAAACCCGGTGGTGATTGCATTCGGTGTGTGTTCCCAGGCTAATATGGAGCATGTTGCAGCAGTCAGAGATCCTGGCGGCCTGCAGTGCCTGGTGCAGAGCTGTCAGATATGCTTCAGGCCTCTGACAGGCTGCGGTAGCAGAAGGAAGGCCTGGTGAAAATGAAATCACAGCGTCTGTTTGTGCAGAACAGGGGGAGGGCACTGATCATTGGCTGAGAATATGAAGTAGATCTGCAGAATGATCCTGTCTGATTCATGCTCATGCTCTGTTCACCAGGCGCACAGGAACCGAAATTACTTTAATCTCAACCTTCGTCTTAGAAAGCAGACAGACTCCCAAATCTTTTGTTAAACACAGGAGGCTTAGTGCACTTACCTTTAATGGCAGTTACATTGTTCAATCTGCAGGGTGGAGGGTTCAGTAGAGACACAACGCTGGACACGAACAAAAGAGTCCAACACCTAATTGATGATCTCATGATTTCAGAATTTCAACTCTGAGCAATCTCAGTCCAAGTTGCTGTACTTGCTCTACAGCTAGTGTGTACATAGATGATTTTATGACCGCTGCAAGATTGCCTTCAGTGCTTTTCATCCATCGCTGTAATGATTTTGTCACTGCAATCGTCAGAAATCACGCGTCATCATTAGTTAATGTTTCTAAATCAGTTTGCACCAACGGAATATCTCAAATATGTTAGAAACATCGAACTTAGTTACTTGATAATATGTATAACCACTGGCATTAAAAATATTCAGAATTAATTTAGTCATATTAATAATACTAGTGATATTAAATTAAATGTAAAAACCAGATGCTTTTTTATACAGTTAGTAACCTCTTAGCATATGGAGATGCTAAGCGGTTATGATGAAGGTGCTAAACTATTTGATGTAGTTTAGCAGGAAAATGTTTAATTTTGTTAATGTAGCCGAGATAATTTGATAGATACTGTAATATAATGTAACATAATGCTTAATAGTTTTTTCTTCAAACATAATTTAAAATATAAAGTCATCATCAGTATTCAGACAGTTTTTTGATGAAATGCTGGCTTCTTGGGAGGATCGCTGCATTGCTAGCTTAAATCAAAACAGGACATGTATTAACACTCAGATTGAATTGGGTTACCTTCACAGCAGCTACACCTTCAACAGAAGCAACAATTTATATGAGAACAGGTTTGTGATAAACCTGTTTTAAACAAGGGATGCATTAAGTTTCAACACAGCAAACAACCTGAAGCAGCTGGAGCCAGAAGCTAGCAACTGAAATATCTTTCATTCTTTTCTTCAGTCCCTCTGTGACATGATAGCAAATGTGGAAATTTTTCAGTTCACTTTTCACTGCCTCCATCCCATTTTGGAATGCATTGATGATGTTGGGTCTAGTGTTAAGTATTTATAAAAGATGCTAAGTGACTTCCATCCAGGGACAGGGCCTACTTGTATCACAACGGCTATGCGCTGTTTCGCAGTATATAAGGGAATCACAGAGAAATAGCTTGACTAATGATCAAATATCAGTATAATTAAAAAGAACACCAATGCACTGTCATGAAGGCAGATAGATGGTTAAAATGCAAAGATTTACTACGTGCACGATATCGCAGGAAGCTAATGGTGCAACTTTAGCAGTGAGCTTACTTCCCTTTATTCGGAAACTAATTTCAGTGATAAAAAATATATATTATATTCACACTGAAAACCATGAAGTCTGTTTTAGTATATATTCTGTATATCTGGCATGCTTTGCAGTTGCATTTTATTTTTTTTTTTATAAATTCTTTCTACTGTGCCTGCAGTTGTGATAATACCACTTCAGCACAGCGCTTTCACTTTTAATACAGGAAGGAAAAGATAAATTCTCCTTTTTCCTCCAGGGACTAAGTGTCTTCACTGTGTTCAAGGACACTTTTGCAAGCTTGTTGCTGCCGGGACAGATCCTACGCCTCCGTGTGAAAGATGGGCTTTCTAAATACAAGGCCATCCTGTTAACTTATCCTTGCAGATATCTAAGGCACACACGTTTCCTTAAGCAACAATTTGGCCAAGATATTAGGTGGTATAATAGTTTTTACTCTTCTTTCCCCTGTGCAGTCTCGAGTTGAATGGGATCTGCGACTTGGCGTGTGGAGCATCGGGGCATTTGGAGAGTCTAGTAATCCACGGGGAAGGTGCACACTATGGCTCCACGTGCTGCTAAGCTGCTTAGTTCCTCTGTAGTTAGGACTGTGTAGTAAAAACACATAACAGGCAGGAAGTATGCATTGGTCTCACGGTTTAAACGACATGCTGAAGAAGATGGCTGAGGTTGTAGGTACGAGTCCCAAAACGGCTAAAACGGGAGAGCACATTGATCTCCCCGAGGACATCAAAAGGAACTGTGGAGCAAAAAGAAATGGCAGAGTGGATCGCCTGCCTGCTGCGTGTTGGGAGACTCCAGACTAGCATGACTCAGAGTGGGACTCTGCAGTGATAAAGCATGTAATCAAAGAAACAATAAAATGTCACAGAAAGCCCAAATAACAGCAAAAATGACTGGAGCTTGTGAACAAAGCTGAATGCAGGTTTTAAAATGTGGAAGGTGAGTGATGTAGAGGTGAAACTCTCTTCCTGGGAAATTATTGTGACCTTTATTTTTTTTGTCTCACATGTAAGAACGTGTCACACTGAAACACTGCAGGAACTGTGATGATTTCTCTTCTTTCTTCTCTGTACGAGGGTAAAGGGAGCCCCCTTGTGTTTGCCTTGAGTTTTAAAAGTGAAGCGTTTGTGTGCACGCATTCAGAAGCAGATGTTTGACTCTGTAAAGCCCACACTGTAAATGCACCGCGCCACCAAGTGAGTCAATATGTGCATGTGTATTTGCAGGTCTCCTGGTGTACGTGGCCATGATGGTGGGTGCATTGGTGTGGGGCGGCCTGTGCGATAAAATGGGGAGGAGGAAGTGTCTAATCTACGTCCTGACCATCGACCTGGTCTTCTCCTTCCTGTCCTGCTTCGCTCAGGGCTACGGCTTCTTCCTCTTCTTGAGGTTCTGCTCCGGCTTTGGGTGAGACACAGATTTACCCAAATTTGCATTCACATTACTTAAACAAAGAAAAAGTCCACGGATTTTTTCAGACTCAGTGACCTTTTTCCATAAATAAGTTAGTAGGAACAGATTCCAAAATAATATGCCTGACATTTAAAGAAGAAATATAACAGGTAGAGCTAATATTAAAACAAACCGTGGTCCTTTGGGAAGAGTCTGGAGGATAGTGTGGCTAACACAGGCATGTTTTACATTTAGTCACACAGACGGGTGCACGTTGATAGTGCTTCATAAATAGAAACCTTTAGTTTGGTGGGTTATATTAGACATTTCAGGCTGGTAAATTACTTTAATTGGTATCCTAAAAGAAAAACTGACCCAGTGTTTGAGTCTAATTGGCCTTTGCTATGTTGGACAGTTTGATATCAGTTTTCTTTACAGTGGCCTCCAGCTGCACGAGAAAGTGTAAAGCAAAAAGTGTTGTTTGAGCCATTAAACAGTCGTCCGCAGGAAGATTACAGTAAAGTAGGGGTCTCGCAGTACCATCGACTCTACACGCTATCAAGTGCAGCCTGCTGGCACATGCCACGGTAGCACACTGTTAACGCCACCTCAAAGACTGCATGCTCCACACGAGGAGATTTCTGCTTATTTACTTCAGCAGAGCATTTCTTTATTACACTAATTAAAACAAGTAAGCATTGCTCTTTGATTGTTCTTATTTTCAGCTTTATTGCTGTGTTCCTGCTGTCGCCAGCACCTTACGGTGAAGCTACTGGTGCGCGCTGATTGATTTTGCAACGTTCAAAGACACATTTGTTCTGATAATGGTTCCAGCCAGATCGGCAATATTGATGTCTGAGCTTGTTGTTCAGCCACAAAATACAAGGTCACCGGAATAAACCGTTCTGCTGCAGCTGATTCACGGTGATAATGACTCCCATGTTAGTCATTAACGCTCGCATTTGAAGAAAAACTATGTGCATTTTTCTGGAATGCAAACGGGAAGCAGACTGCGCATCCCTGCGTGAAAGGATTTTCTATGGTCATAAGAAGGGGAGAAATCTTCTAAAATGTCAATAATCCTTGAAGTGATTTTAAACCTACAGATGTGATGATGTGGGTTTTTTTTTTTCACAGTTCAAAAAATGTTTAATGTAAGAAAGAAATATGTAAAAGATCTGAGAAATGGAAATAGTCTTGACCAAAAGATGAAATATTCCTACTGATGCTGTTATTAAACTGTGACCATCACCAGCACTGAAACTTCCTTATCGCAAGGCTCCAGACTTAAATCAATAATCAGCCTCATGATATGAACCAAATCCTTTACTTAATGCACGCCTGTTAAACAACATGAGCACCCCCCCCCCCAAAAAAAATAAATGAATCAATGAAACATCCCATTGCCACTTTTCTGTCATTATATAGGCGACTTTTTCTTGTGATTTGGTGCTATATTAATACAATTGAATTAAATTAAGCTGAATAACAAAACACTCTAAAATAATTCTGCCGTGTGGGTGTTGGATATGAATTTCCTAATTCCAGTTGGGGCATTAACTTGCAAAGTGTTTCATAGTTACTTTTAAAACATAAAGCCGTGACAACTTAATTATAAAGCAAATTTGACGACCATCCGACGGAATGGGATTGAAATCTGGACAAAGTCGCAACATAACCACTCGTGTGGCAGCAGTACCGGAGAACGTGCGGGATAACGGGCGATTAAAAAAGGGAGACTGATGTGCTTTCTGACCCCTCCTCCAGAATTGGTGGCTCCATCCCGATTGTGTACACCTACTTCACTGAATTCCTGCAGATGGATAAACGTGGAGAACATCTGAGCTGGCTCTGCATGTTCTGGATGTTTGGAGGCCTATACGCCTCCTTCACTGCCTGGGGAATCATCCCTCATTATGGTAACACACAGACTCAGCTAAACACATGTAGACTATTGAAATACACATCTGAGAATCCTGCAAACAAAATTTGGTTGTGGCAACATAATGGTAACATTACAGCTGCTTGATACTTCAAATGATGTAATAGTAACACAAAATTGTGAGACCAGAGCCCTGTGCAGTAGTGTATTGACACAACATTGTGAATTTGTTACATTTACGTTCTAAAAATGCTGCATTTAATAATGTGTAATAATAGTGTAATAAGAATAACCCAATTTTGATGTGTCATGTTGTGCTAGCAAATCAAATGCAGCTTAGCAAATTATGACCAAATGCAATATTGGCATTACATAATGTGTTTGTAGGGAGGGCAGCAATAATATTTCAGTTTTAATTAGTGGCTGAACCAGTTTTTTATTTGGGTAGTCAACCTGAGACCTTTACTCGGACACAAGCTGATGTCCTAATCATTTTTGCCATGTGGTAAATCAGTGTAGGTCAGATAACTACAATAAAAGGTGGTTACACTATAGAATGTGTCCATGTGTGACACAATACAGAAATGAGAATGACAAAACATTAGTTGCTGAATGTAACTTCACTTCATTTCTGGAGATAATTTATCTGAAGCTCATGAGCAATATAGCGCCTCATACACTTTCACCTTTATTTCTGTGGAGACCTTCCTGCCCCACATACACTATACAGACAAAAGTGCTGAACTATAGCACTTACAGGAGCCATGCAAAGCCATGCCATAAAGCTCCCAGCACACAGTTTTTGTGCTGATTTTAAAGCCAGAGGAGGTTTTGAACTCCTTGCTTACTATCAATAAACATTGTCTAATCATGTTTGAGAGTGTAGCCTTCGCTGTGGAAATTTTGTATATGTGGAGCCCTCTAACAGGCTTCTTTGGTTGTTTAGGGCTGCCCACCTGTGGTGGTGGGCAAATCCACCACTGGGCACCGCTTGGCTCCTCCCCTGCTTTCTAACGATCTAATTTTACTCAGAGCATTTTTCTATTATTTTTTTTCACTCTCAGTCTGCATAATGTGGTGAGATTTATTGAATACTTCTTTTTGGTTCTTAATAATATGGCTCATAAGGAAAAGTTTTCTCAGCAGTTATATTCTGAATTAATTATTCACAATAAAACAGCCAAACATACTGCTACCAGCAGGTCTGAAAAAGAGTCCCAAACAACCTCACAGCTGGCTGCTTGTAATTGACTTTTAATCACTCAAATGTAAACAACTCGAGCAAAAGTAACTCTGTGATTTGATAATTAAAACATTCCAGAAAAAAAAAAAGTTTGTGGAAGTATTAACAGGCTCTTTACCGGGTGGTTTTTACAGGCTGGGGCTTCGTCATCGGTACACAGTTTCAGATGCACAGCTGGAGATTGTTCATCCTGGTGTGTCTCCTGCCTGCACTGGCTGCGCTCGTCGGACTCGTGTTCATGCCGGAGAGCCCGAGATTCCTCCTGGAGGTCAGATACTTGAACCGGTGTAGCTAGTTTGCAGTATTCTAATATCCATTGTCAGTATTAAACATCAAGTTGTGATTGGTTAAGAATGTCGAGTCATCAGACATCACACCAACATCCCACTGCTGTGCAAAGGTAACGATGAGCTGCTAAGGCAGAACCAGAACACCACCCACCCCTGTTTCTCATCCTGGACAATGTCAGAGCTTTAACCACATGTGGTATTGTATTTGTATGCTACTGCTGCGCCACAAGTTATCACACATTACCCCCTTCTGATAAGAGGCAGACCTAATGGGAGCATTCATCTGGCTGCAGTATGTGTGGGAATGTTTAAGCGGTCACACTGAAACCCATGATTAAAAGAGTCGCTCTTATATTTAGTTCGCTATACTATATAATTTCAGCTACAGATACCAAAACCCTGGGAGGTTTCACAGGGTGCTCTTTAAACTCATTTAAAAAGATATTCATATGTTTGTGCGTTTGTTTTGTTTTGTTTTTCAGAACGCCCGACATGACGAGGCGTGGATGATCCTGCGACAAGTTCATGACACCAACTGGAAAGCCAAGGGGGAGCCAGAGAGGGTCTTCACTGTAAGCTCTTATTTACACTCATGTTTGGCCCAATCAGTTTACTGAACAGTTCTCAGCATATTAACAAAATAAACATCCAGCAGTCAGCTTTGGACAGGTGACCTGCAGGGAGACTCTGGTGTTGCACCTGTTTATAATTTATGCAAATGCTTTAGAGTGAATTTGACCTCTTCCCAGTTGGACATGCCCAAAACACCCCACCCGGGAGGTGCTCACGTGGATCAAGTGACAGCCAGAGGCGGAAGCCAATCCCCAGTTGTTGAAACTGGTTCTCGGAATAAAATAAAATACAAATCAATAAGTAGAGAATATTTGAAAGCATCAAACATAATTTAATGAAGCACAGAGTTTGAATAATAAATTATTTAGCAACTTCAGCGAACCAACATAGCAGGACCCCTGGAGTGTCTAGACTCCAGGGGTCCTGCTAGGGTGGTGGTGGACATGAAGACTTGGATGAGGTTCTTTATGCAACCGGGATGAGGTGGAGATGGGGAAGAGGCGGGTTGCACGGATGAGTGTGAAATGCCGAATTTCACAGAAGCTGATTGGCTTATAAAAGGCAGGCGAGTAAATAACTGAAAAACTAGATAAGATTAATTTACAAATACCTTCCATACAATATAACTATTCACCAAAGAGCCCCACATTTTTAAATACTGATGAAATCCTGGTAATTAGTCTTTTTATTAATTAATCTGGTCAGCCAAGTTCTATAAAGATTTCCACAGTTATAAGTTTATAAATGTTTTAATTGTTTCAACCAGGCTCATTCTGCACTGGGGTATCATGATGGGCTCCTTTTACGGCTGTTTCTTTGTCATTCTGCGTTAAAAAATAAATACAATTAAAATAAATTAATTAGAAATAATAGTGAATAATGACAGTGAATATACCCACCCTCCTCTCTGTGTGCAGGTAACCAACATCAAGACTCCTCAAACTCAGGACGATGAGTTCATAGAGATCCAGAGCGAGACCGGGACCGCCTTCCAGCGCTGGACTGTCCGACAGATGACCATGCTACAGCAGGTCAGCTTTACGCTGAAATAAAATAGAATCCAATAAAAAGAAAAGATTCTTTTTCCTTTGCTTGCATGTTAAGCTTGGTTGTCTGTCGGCCTCTTCCTTCTTCCTTCAGGTGATGTCCAACATCATGTCACTATCAGCCCCAGAGCTCCGACTACAAGGCCTCCTTCTGGTCATTGTCTGGTTCTGTTTGGCCTTCAGGTATTCATCCTCTAGATCCACATTGGAGTTTGAGGACAAAACACACGCATCCTCTCATCTAAAGAAATAAATCTACATTTTCTTTTGGAGATCATTTCAGTTTTACATGTTTCTGTGTGTGTCAGCTATCACGGGCTGGGAGTGTGGTTCCCTGATATGATCAAGTACATGCAGTACGAGGAGTACGAGTCCAAAGTTAGGGTATTCCACCGAGAACGCGTGGAGCGCTTCCACTTTAACTTCTCTCTAGTCAACCAGATCCACCGTGAGGGGGAGTACATCCATGACAAGTACGTTAACGCCCGATGTCGCACGTGGTTCTTTAAAATCACGGGTTTCAGACTTTAATCTGTTTGTGCTTCCGCTTGATGTCATTGTTTTCATTCAGGTTTGCCAACATTGAGATTAAGTCTGTCAAGTTTGAGAATTCTCTGTTTGAGAACTGTTACTTTGAGGACGTCAAATCCACCAACACCTTTTTTGAGAACTGCACCCTCAAAAACACCGTCTTCTATAACACAGGTACCGGACCAGTGTTTCTCCTTTACGCACTGATAACAATCCACATTTTAATTTTAATATCACCTCCTTTTACAACCCTCTGTCCTCTTCAGACCTCTGGCAGGAGAAGTTCAAGAACTGTCGAATGGAGAATACCACCTTCCTCCACCCTAAGAAAGGCTGCCATCTGAACTTTCAGGAGGAGAACGACATCGTCATCTACATGGTCAGCTTCCTGGGCAGTTTGGCTGTGTTGCCTGGAAACATCATCTCAGCTTTGTTCATGGACAAGATAGGAAGGATCCGGATAATAGGTGAGCTCGGCAGAGAGACTGTGTAGCCAGATATTGAGCCAAATATGTATCAGTGTGTCCTCATTGATTTGTGTTTCCAGGCGGCTCTCTGCTGGCATCGTCTGCCTGCACTTTCCTGCTGCTGTTAAGTTTCAGTCAAGGAGCTGTAATATGCTGGCAGTGTCTCTTCTATGGCGTCAGTGTGGCAGCCTGGAATGGACTAGAAGTCATTTCTGTGGAACTCTACCCGTCCTCTAAAAGGTAGAAGATTCATCCCATTAATAGGTGCAGTATGAGCTCCACCTTAGTGCAGATAAATAATAATGGCTCCCCTAAAAGGATAAATAAAGGCCAAAACACCCAGCCTGTTCTTATACCTGGGTCATCAAATGATACAGTTTTGTCAGTCCTGCTGGTGAGTCTCAGTTATACATGTGGGCATCCGTGAGTTTGGGGCTGTCACTCCCACTATTTTTCAGCGATGCCTGTTAAATAAAGGCATATTTTAGCCTTTATTTAACCAAACAGTTTACAGAGCATGGCCAGGAACAGCAGGGACAGACTGGGACTAGGAGTGACACACAAGAAATGGTCTGGGGCAAGCTCGAACCCAGGCTCAACGAGGTGAGCTGTATGAAATGGGATTAGGTATTTACAGCATATAAGAACTTGCTTTAGTAAACAGTAACTAGTAACAGCAGGACTTTAAGAGTAACCACATCTACTGGGGTTAAAAACAACAAAATGTGCAGCCAGGAGTTTAAATGCTAACAAAATGCCTGATCCAAAGGGAAGTTAGGATGCAGTCGACAACAAGATTGTATATAATATATATAGAAAGGTATCTGCTAGAACAGTAATCTTAGCTATGCATTACTGTGGTTAGCTAAGAAACATTATTGCACTATAACACACCGCAGCTTTCAAAGTACTTTACCTAATCCCAGGTTTCTCAGTGCGGCCACAGCCTTTAGAAAAGAGTGAGACGAGGAAAGCACACACTACTGTGTACCACCTGCCTGATGAGCAAAAATCTATAAACCAATACAAAAACTCTGATAACCCTTAAGCTGAACTTAAAGAGATGCAGTAGCACAAGACTGACATGGATGTTTCACACCGTCAGTGTGCTGGTCGCACACAGCGGCATTTCCCCTGTTCTTTCTGCTGATGACTCATGTCCTATGCCTGCATTCACTTTTGTCTTCTGCAAGGCTCCGTCTTTCAGTCTGGCAGCTTTGTTCTCGCTTCTTTTCTGTTGGTCGTGTTTCCCACCGCACGGCATCCGCGAGGCATTTCTGATGTTTTTCCTGGCACGCAGAAATGAACCTTTGTGCAAAATAAATGTCAGTGGAGAACAAATGAACTTGAACTTTGACTTTAATCGGTAAATCAGCCAAGTTATGACTCTAACCCTTCTCTGTCTTTCTCACTCTGCAGAGGAACTGCATTCGGCATCCTGAACGGCATCTGTAAGCTTGCAGCCATCATTGCCAGCTTCATCTTTGCAGCCTTCATCGGCATCACTAAGATCATCCCCATCTTCCTGGCCTTTGCCGCCCTCGTCTGCGGGGGCATGGTGGCTCTTAAATTGCCCGAAACACGGGAGAAAATCCTCTCTTGAAAAGCCAAACTCCTGCAGCCTCCAGGCCCCAAACGCAGTCTAGCTGTGGGGGGAAGCAGCATATTCTGGGGGACGTATCAGCTTCTTAAACTGAAATAGAAAGATGGGAAAGAAGGGCCGGGTTGTGCTAGCTGTGTTTATGAGTGTGTGACGATTATACGAGTAAAAATGTTGAAAACCTGTCTGGTTGCCTGCATGAACCTGTGGTTGCTTTCTGTTCCCTCTGTAAGTACCTCAGGCTGCCCAGCATTTCTGTCACATCAAATAAAAAACTAGTCTTTGTCTTCCTCCGTCTTCTTCCCATCCTGAGTTCACACACAGCGTAGCAACATTTGTGTTGTTTGAGGTTTGTGTAAAAGATTAATATGAGATGAAAATGTGTACTTGAAAGGTGATGTAGTTCTTGTTACCATGTCGTGCTTTGATTTCATTCCCTCTTGGAGAAAGGGAGAGGACTCATAGTGATAACTTGAAATGAATTAGAACCCTGTCGTGTTCACCGCTGAGGCTCAGCAGCAATATCACTGCTGGTGTTGTTATTCAGAGAAAACACCCATTTCATCCACACAGTCTTTGTTTATTCCGCGCTGTCCTGTGGTGTCTGTAGTCTTCTTTAGTTATTGCTTGGTTTGTTTTCTGTAGACATAAATTCAGATTCACCATTTTAATAATGTAGGAGATCCTGTTTTTTTTTTTTGTTTTTTTTTTTAAATCATTTCTTGTTCATTTCTCCCAGCTGATCCAACCCAAACAACCCGACTGAATTCGCCTCCTTGTTTGTCGTCTTGTCCTCGACTCTGAGACGTCGTGTCTGTCCTCGGTTGTAGAGCTGTGTTTTGTCAGTGATGATGTAGAGTCAGAGTCTTATTTGTCACATCCTGCCATGACAAAGTGTAAGGAACTGTTCAATATGTTTTTGTCTGTTCTTTTTTTTTAAGAGAATGACTGTGAGATTAGATGTTTTGATATGATGCTCTCATTTTAACACACTGATGAAGAACTGATTTGCAGAACTTGCTACATTTTGTGTTTCAAGATTTCTAAAGGGCGTGCTACTTTTCTTGGCACGGCTGAGCTGTATGTGTGTGTGTGCATGGTTGTTATCCACACGTCTGTGACTTCACTGAATCACAACAGTCTGAATACCGGTATTGTGTTTGTGGGTGTACATATAGGCCTGTGTATATTAGCTGTAACATAATAGCTGCATCATGACTTGAATAAAGCTGAGGGCTCATGATCTGGTTTCCTTGTTAATGAACATTAAACACGTCATAAACTTTGATACAACATCAGATTTTACTTTATGAAACACTGTTAATATCTGTTTAGTGTTGATATAGAACAGATGCATACAAAACCAGTAGAGGCCCTGTTCCTACATCTTTTCTATGTGAGCCAATGAGTACAAGTGTGCTTGTGCCAAAGACAGATTCATGACCACTCAGACACCATCTGGACACGGTCACCCACTGGTTTGTGGACCTGTATTTTTAAGCTTGGAGCCAGCAGTGACCAGATTTAGAAGAGAAAGTTGAGTGCAATTTTTTAGCTAAGGCTAGCCAGCTTTGCAAAGCCCCAGTCACGCAGGCCTAGAGGCCGTCAGGCCATCGGACGACCTCCAGTCAGGAGGAAAAACATGAGCACTCCCTGAGCGAGCGTTTACTGGCGTTTTCTGGCAGTTGCTGTGAAATCAATCGCTAAAGCCCCATTCACACAGGTCTGGAGACAGGTCAGTGACCCCCTGGTAACCACTGGTCAGTATGGAAAAGTGTGTGTTGATGAATGGCTGCTGGAGGCTGGTTGCTGTGGGTAGCACAAAATTCGTCGCACAGAGGTATACCGTGTTGCATCGAAAACCTCCTCGCAATTCATTTGGTTGCTGGCAGGTTTCCATGGTTGCCTAGCAGTAATGAAACTGTCACACAAGCTGCAAACGGAGAACATTCGACTTCAAAGTAAAAGCTGCACCTTTTGAAACATGTTGGTTTCAGCAGCGAAGCCCAACTTTTACTTTGAAGGTGAACATTCTGTTTCCCATTTGCGTCGCATTTATTCACGTTTCACTACAACTTAAAGGTACAAAAAGTAATTTTCTGAGTTAATTAATTGAAAAAAAGTATAATGTAATCATAAGTATATATAGATTAGTGTGTAATTATGATGCATTCTCATAAACTTAGAATTAATCCATTAAAAATACTTTGGAGCGGGCAGTGGTTACTGGAACCTGACATGCTGCTTCACCATCTTGAATACAGTGGCGGAGATGGACATCATTGTTCCTCCTAATCACATTTTATATATGTGGCTAGAGACAGGTCACATACGGTACATAATACAACTTATAGGTTACTTTTAATTTAAAGATCACAAATAGCTCTTTCAAAGTATATATGACCATTTAACATTTGTGCATGTATGTTTTCATAATCTCTTTCTCATTATGTCTTTCTCCTCCTCCTCCTCCACCACTACTGCTCTCTCCTCCCTCATTTCCTCCTCACCTCAAGCCTCATTCCCTGAACTGAAGTCAGGGCTCTAACACACAAAAACATGGATAAACATGCTTTCTTTTAAATTCCTGATATTGTTGGAATTACGTATTGTCAGTAGATTAGACATGCGACCCTTCTGTCTTTGTACAGCTGAAAACGACTCTGCTAAACAACAACTGGTTATAAGCTAACATTATGCCAGCTAATGTGAGTCTTGATTGTCCTAAAAATCACACTTTCCCTCTGATAAATAGTTTGATTACATTCTTAAATTGTATAAGAGTTTATTTGCTAAGTGTCTGAGTCCAACGTTGTTAAATCCTCTTAAAGACAGTTTCACTAAAGCTGGCTAACAGCAGCTAACAGTGGGGAAAAAACAGCAGCGCTTACTGACAGAAAAGTTCAGGATGTCCTGAGTAACTCACCTCAGTTTCACTGTCATTGGACAGAAGTGAGCTTCACTGATTCATCGACTTGTTTCAGACTCCTGTCACAAAGTTTTACATCCGCCTCCAGACTAAATAGAAACCCGCTGAGGTAAACTGTGGACTGACAGCCTACGCTCACTACAGATGAGAAACAGCCACCGTAACTAGGATTATGCATTTGAATTGCGAGGGGTAAGAAAGCAGAATTCATTTGAATTCACTGCAATTTAGAATTTACTGACATCTAATTGGGAGATTTTACACACTGGAGCTTTAAACAGTACATGGCGAGTGTTTGAAAACAAGCTGGCATCTTCCATTCAAACTATGGGCAGCTGCAGCAATCTGCTGACGACCAAAGCAATCCCATAGACATCTTTGTGACTGATTTCACCGGTGAAAGCCAGCAACCTTCTGAAACCACTTGGCAAATGTGAATGAGCAGTCATTCCAGATGTCTATGAAGATGTGTGAGCTTATGAACAGCTCGAAGACGTGCCAAGTGGAACAGTGTTTATACATTGTACCCAATTCTCTGAAAACTGTCACAGAATTTCAAACTTCACTGATTTAAGCTGGAGGCCTTTTCAGCTTCTCAACAATGGACTCCTCCTTCTCATCTCTGCACTCAGCGATGCACCTCAGACTTCAGGGCTGTAAATTTTCTGTATACAAGCTCGCAGCTTTTATAATGAAGCAGGATATTTTCTGTCACGGCCATTATTTATTTATTTATTTAGGTTTTATTGAGACACAATGCATATTAATCAGCATCACACTGCGTTTCATTTTGATTCACCCTGAAGAAGTGCCCCGACTCTAAAGTTGTATCTCATTTGATTTATCTGCAGAAAAACACAGAGTAACAATCGCGGGGGGGGGGGGGGGTTGTGTGTCAGTCTCATCTTATTATTGGAAAGAAAGCAAATAAGTGCATTTCTCAAACTATCCCTTTGATGCAATCTGACAGTGTACTAAATACCCAGAAGAAAACATTTGACACTGCTGTTTTAATGCTTAACAGACAAAAGCGAGCTTTCAGGGGAAGGTGCACTGGGAATAAAAGCTGTGATAAAGTCATGAATACTGGCAGAGAGATAAAATCAGCATTGCCACAGTCTTTTCTGACACAGACTGTTTTGGTTTTTTTGGTTGTGTAAACATAATGAAAGAAAAATGAAATCATATTTTACTTTTTTTTTTTATGTGAACATTAGCTACCTCAGATTGATAACGGTGAATGGGAGCTGAACATAACCGTTCTCATGTCAGGGGCAGCTGTGTGATTTGGGGGGGAACTTGTAAAAACATGGCAGCACACAAGTGTGAGCAAGTGCCAGTAGTGGGAGGATGTGTTTACTCTGGCTAAGGTGTGAAAGACACTCTGCTGATCTGTCTACCAGCCTTATCAGGATGTCTGATGGCTGTGGAAGCCAGCGAAATGTTTTCTCTGGAATCTAATAGTTAAACTTCGTTTTGATTGGACTTTAGGGAGATTTTGCCTCTGCGCAGCCTGACAGAGTCTTCCTGTTTGGAGAAGCAGTTACCTCAGTTGTGTTGTTCAGCTGGATTCTGCCCAGAATGACGCTGTCTTACAACTAGATGAAATTTATTGTGCACCTCTGGCTGACCCCTCCAGTTCCAGCGCTGTTTCACACCTAGGGTGCAAAATGTGTCCCCCTCACCTGCCACCACACACACACACACACACACACACATGCAAAGACAGAGAGGGAATCTGACAAAATAGCTGCTATTATCACATGAATTTGAGATACATTGCAGTAAAGTGATACTGCTTTCTTTTTTATACTAATCTAGTTTGTGTTGACTGAGACTAAAATTGATCAACAAGAAAACTGCCTTTGTCAGTTCCATCAGTGCTACAATAATGTGACCTCTGAGCTGACCTGTAAGCTCTTTAAGCGTGTCATAACTAAAGCAGCTGTGGTGGCTCTTGCAGTCAGACCAGACCAACATTTTCCAGCACATTATTGCTGTATAATTCTAAGGGTCTCATCATCCTCAGCCATCAGAGATTGAGGGTTTAAGGTCCTCATGGACCTTGGACAGGAGGGCCCATTTGGTACCCTTGTAGTGTAGGTACATGGATGTTTATACAGAGCTAGGAGTGCACCCTTTGATGACAAAATGTATGTCACTGTGAACAAAGCAACTCCCCCCTCCACACACACACACACACACACACACACACACACACACACACACACACACACACACACACACACACACACA
>JAVDPK010002198.1:405726-445386 GCA_034780415.1 Cichlasoma orientale
ATTGTTTAGATGAACACCCAGGTACTTATAGGATGTGACCCTATCAATGTCCATACCTAGGATGTTCACCGGTGTGGGAGGAGTATGCTTGTGCCTGCGGAAATCGACTGATTTTATCTGTCCTCAGTTACAAAATGTCACAATTTAAGACTTTGAAACTTTTAGTCTGTGTACTTGCTTCTAGCTAAGATTTAGAAACGGTGACAAGAACATTTTTGTGTTGTAAAAATCTGCAATCTTGAACCCGTTATTAGTTGTGCAATAAGTTTTCCACATCCAGAAACCAAGTGAAGGAAATATTTTTTAATTCATAAAAGGGTTTTTATCAAAAATTTACAACTGAAAATATACATGTTTCAAAAATACATTTGCTTTCAGCTGTGGTAAAGATTTGAACAATTTACTGTGCATCTGAAAAGTGAAAACGGTGTTTGTGTTACTAAAGTTTTTACAGGATTACACTGTTGAACCAGTCAAGTACTGGTTGCTTGTTCAGGGCCACCCATTCTATGTTGGTCTTGGTTCTCTCAAGTGCCTGCTCCAGAGATGCGGCAGCTGAGCCGAGCTGGTCTTTGTTGTCTTCTTTAAACTGCAGCAGCTACAGAGGAAGGAGGTGGAAAAGACCGGCATTTAATTCTGATACGAATATGCAGTGCATTTGCACGTTTGCAGCAATGTTAACATTTATTTCATCATGAAAAATGTACCTGTTTATACTCAAACTCAGAAGAGAAACGTTTGGTCACTCCTTCAATAAGTCTTCCAAAGGAAAATAGTCCTCCACCGTAGCTGAAGAAAAGGCAACATTAGAGGGCTTCTATCGTTACACAACCAGCTAAAGACTGAAGCGCTTTGGCTGGGCACGTTCATCCAAACATGCCTTAACAATCACAAAAATATACATTTCAAATTTGTGTTGCCTAACGATGTCACCGTCACACAAACTCTGGAAAAAGTTGGGACGCTGTCAGAAGCAGCACACAGCAGGAAGTAGTTTGCTTTGGATGCAGTTATTAGAACAACTGCATTGGACATTTGCACTCTTATGCACGTCTATGTCAGCCAAGTCCTAGAAAAGTTAGGCGCTGTAGTGCATGTGGGAAATTGGCTATAGTATATAAATAAGGAGAAAACTCACTCATTGAAAATTAGATCCCACTTAGCTCTAATAAAGTCCCAAGCCAGGGATTGTCCAACTGGATTGCTGGCAATGGAAACAATGGTAGAGGAGGCATCCTGCTTACGGATCATCTTTGGGTCCAGGCAATATTCCAGATACCTAAAACACAGTTGCAGTGAGGTTAAAAGCCAAAAATGCAGCATCATTCACTCAGAGCAGTCTGTAAAACACAAAATGACCTTCATGAGAACCAAATAAGACGGCAGCCGTTACCCAGCTACTGCTGCTACTGACCTGTTGAGCAGCCAGGGCTCTGTGGTGCAGGACAGAGCACGCATGAGTTTATCAGCCTCTGAGGCGATGGTAGCATTCTTATACATTCCCCAGGCAAAGTCCCACTCCGCCTCTCCTCCTTGTGCGATTGCACTGCAATACACCGTGGACCTCAAATTGGCGCTAATCCTGGACGGTTTGAATAAGACAATAGGGAACAATAAGGCGATGACAGCAGTGACCAAAAACAGAATTATAAAGTTCAGATCAGGGGGGGGAAACTTTGGGAAAAGAGCATTTAATAAAATGCCTACAGTAAAAATTAGGAAAAAATAACAAGTAAGAATTTAGGATTATACAGAATGCAGAAGGAAAGAATCAAAGAAATAACTGTTGGTGTGCTCACATACATGTTATTATCGGAGTTGGTCATCCAATCATTGAACCACTTTTTCGTCAGGTCCTTACAATCTTGCACTCCTGTGCTGCAGGCCCAGGAGAGTGCAATGACCTGAGTGTACCTGGATGTAGAAGGTCAGGAGAATACAAACACTAATGAAGCTCTCCATTAAGCCTAGCCATAGCCAAAGACTACACATGGCTCAAACTGCATATTTTCACACTTATGCATGCTATTTTGAGTGCACTTGTGTTATGTTTAGCTCCAGTCAGGCCACTGCGAATACCCTACAAATACTAGTGTGTGCATAATGGTCACAAGAGTTTGGAATGCTGTACACCTCTCACTCTTAATGGTTGCCATCCTTCCTGTGTGGCAAAAGGGAATTTAGGGACCACCAATCAGTCTTCAGACAGCAGGAGGAATGAAAGTTGTCAGAGTCAATGCTAACCAGCTAGCTGATAGCAGCAGTTACATGTTACCTGTGCTGCGGTGTTGTTTGGTGCTTACTGGTATTAAACTATCATCTTTATGCTAAAATAAGATGTGCGGACAGATACTGACAAGCTATAAATACCTCCTTATTATATTACCATGCTGATATTTGCCAATATCTGCAAATTAACAATATAAATATAGTTGATTTAATTTCCTTTTGGGTATTTAATCAATGAACCAAGTGAAATTCTGAGCTGATATAGAAAGATCATAAAATTATCAGCATTTGCTATCTTGCACCACTAATATCTCAGGTTAATGTTAATATTTAAAAATACATTTTTAAAAAAGGCCAGCTTCATGATAACACCATAGAGAAGTCAGAGGAAGTATTTATATGGAGACCAGATATTTCAGCAGCGCATAAACTGATGAATTTACCTCATCTGATACCAACTAACTAAATAGGATTCATTATGCAGAAGGTTCTGTGAAGCACTGTTTGGGAGGATTCAGGGTTTTACAAAAGAAGATGAGCACATTTTTTGCAAATCACACACAATTAAATGTTTATCTAGCCTACAATGTAATTATCATTCATGATGTTTATGAAATGTTCAAAAGCGTGAAACAGACGGGCAGCAGGTTAACATCCTTACTGGTCGGTGTGACCATCGGGGATCTTTGTCCAGTTGCTGGTGAGATCTCCGAAGTAATCAAACAGAGGTTTGACCTGGTTTTGTATGTAAGTCTGAGGAAAGAAGATGAAACAGTTTGTTTACTTGAGATTAAGTTCAGAAAAAATGATCTACATTCGAGTTTGACTCCTCTACTTCTATGATTAACCTCAAATCATTATAGCTCCAAAAAACATGTTTGGATTCATTTACTGATGATGTAATCCACATGTTAACTGTTTCCTACTAACCTGCATGGGTCCGTACACTTCACTGCGATCGAACATGAGGTAGAAGTAGTCCAAGTTGCGAGTGGCGGTCTGCCAGGGCATATACTCCACTTCCTCTTTGAGGAACATGGTAGTTCTGAGAGCCAGAGTTGTGCTGATCATGTTTGCCCTAAAAATGACCCATACAAGATGCTCAGCCATCTCTTTCAGTATTTAGCAGTATCGCTTTATAAATGTTTGACCTCACCGTGCTAGGTTAAAGGCATCGTCGATAATCTGAGCACGATTAATTACTTTGATATCCTAAAAAGTGCACAAAAAATTAGTCTGGAGGCAATGGCAGTTATTAAGAGACACTTCAGAGGTATTGCAGGTGTTATACCTGATGTTGGGCACTCAGCTTGGCAAGGAGGCGCTCCCAGTTTTCAGAATCATAATTTACTCTATAAAAGCCATTCATGTCTATGTTGGCTACCAACCAATCATCAGCGCCAAGAGTCATGTTTGAGTTTGTTGCTGTTTGGATGGAGATTAAAAATTAATCAATCTTTTCATCCTATCGTCATCAAATTTCAGCGACCTGACGTACAGTAAGTCTCACCTTCTTTGCCAAGAAGCCAGAACTGATCTTTAGCTACGCCAGTCTTAATCCAGGTAATGGGGACAAGCCACTCGTAGCTGGAGCCGCACCGCCCAGCCACACGAATAAAGCGCACAGAAGAGAGCAGGTGAGTTTAACATGATATGATCACGTTTATTATTCTGCTTCATGAGACGCTAAAAACTGATTCCTACTTGAAATCTGAAGGTCTGTTCACCACAGAATTTGGGTCTAACAAGAAGTGTTTCTGAGTGATAGTTCCAGTCTTGGTGTCGATGGTGACCACTGGGTATCCCATCTGTAGGATCCACCGGTTCATGATCAGCTCCACAGAGTGGGGCAGCCATATGCCAGCTTCATCCACTGCCTAGTAACAAGAGCAATTGAATGATTATGGTAGTATGGTAGTATTTTTGTAGCAAAAAAAGTGTTTGAGTGTTACAAACTTACCATTTGAAGGTGATTCCACAGGTCTTGGTAGACTGTGTTTTTATACTCGAACGTTTTTAAATACGTCTGCAGACACATTATGGCTCACTTATTTTGATGCATGTCAATAAAATCCTAATATGACCACATTAGCATTTATTCTGATTTCTGGACAGAACCTTACAAGTTTAATTAACTGTACTCACATGGAGTCCTTTGGTAAAGACGCCCTCAGTGATGAAGCTGGAGAGCATCCTGAGAACTGCAGCTCCCTGTAAAGAAACATATCAGCTATGAAAGAACTACCATCCATTTTCCATCCAATTTCTTCTGCTTATCTGGGGCCGGGTCGCAGGAGCAGCAGCCTAAGCAGAGAAACCCCCCTGTCCATACGGACAGAGATCTGATCGATTACAAAACTGATCATCGACATGCGACCCAGGGTGTCCTGGTGCCACGTGCACTTACGGACATCCTTATGTTCAAACATGGCGTTTGTTATGGACAAATTGTGGTTTGCACAGAAGTCCAATGACAGAACATCACTCGGGTTCAGATCAAGCAGGCCCCGATCATGCCCCTCCGGCTCTCGCTGTCACTGCCCATGTGGGTATTTGAGTCTCCCAGTAGGACGATAGAGTCACTGGATGGAGCACCTTCGAGCATAGGTGCCCCTATAAAGATCTCAGACAAGTTTGAAATTTGGTGACCTTGACCTCAAGGACAATGTCAGAGGTCAAGTTTACTGAAAATCGTGTGTATTTACTCAGGAAGGATGTCATATAAGTAGGTTTCTCATAGTGATAGCTGAGCTGCATCTACTGAGAATCTCTGACACGTTGGAATTTGGCAGCCTCGATACAATTCATGCATTTTTTATTTTGCAGGATTCTCAGTGGTGCAGTATCATATGTATGTATAAGATGCTACACAAACACCACTGCTTCAGTCTTTTGACAAAATGACATTCAAAACTTTTTCCCAGTTTGCATTCAGCAAATTTTCACAATGATAATAACCCTTCTGCTGTGAGATTGCTGCAATCTTATGGATTTGCCAGCCAAGGCACAATTTGACAGAAGTGTTAAAAGCTGATACTGTTTCATTTTTGGATTTTTTATTTTTGGCCTTTTATGTTAACACTGCCTGGAATATTTTGCCAATATTGCTGCAGTTTGCAGTCAAAATGATGATGAGGTTCAAAGGACTGACTCAAATGGTTCACAGATTTAAGTGTTCAAATTTTTTTTGCTTATTTGTTGCCAATCGCAAATAAAAAGAGTTGATGTGATCACTGTTTGGCCATGGATACTGTCATGACAATGCAGATAAGAATACGCTGAGATTAAGAGAGCAGTCATAAATTAAGGCTTAATAAAGGCTTCTGGTGGCACACGTGGGTGTTTCAGGGGTGATCCAACAGGCAGGGATTTTATTACACCGATAAGTATTTGTGGCTGCTGCAACATGTAAAATCTGGGTTTTTAAGTGACTGTGAAGGTTACTTAGTTTTGCCAATAAAAACCATGACTGGGGGGGGGGGGGGGGTCTAAGAATTTGATGGATGTGTATGTAAGGGCTCATCTGATAAGTCACTCAGTGTTATTCATTAATTCTTTTCCTTTGATTATACATTTAGACATTTGGAAGTAGATTTGCATTTGTATGTCACTCGAATCAAAGCTTTGTCTCCCATTTGCACCTAACTTGACATTCTTATGTTGTTCGGGTATCTTATATCTTGATTAGTCGGGCTTGATGAAAACAACATACTGGGGTAAAATAGTTTGGTTCTGGTGTAAATTATACTGCACCTTGTTGTATGTGATGGTGTCAAACAGTGCATTTATGTCCGCCGGCTTCAGGATGTCCTCCTCTTTGGATGAGAGCGGATGGGAGGTGGCTAAAGCATCCACAGCCAGCACGTCCAAGATCTCATTCATAACTATTAAATCTTTCTGGAAAACACACAGAGAAATGTTTGCACCGTGGCACGACCAGACACATAAATTAAATGTTAAACCGGTTTCCGCATCAATAAAATTCACCAGATTCCACGTTGGCTCAGCGAAGTCGGCTCCGAGATAAGAGACGTAGGTGGCAAATCCCTCGTTAAGCCACAGGTCGTTCCACCACCTTGTGGTCACCAGGTTCCCAAACCACTGAGAGCAGAGAGCGTCATGTCACTGGATGGGTTTTTAAGCAAACTTCAGTCTGAACATAATTACAGTGGAAGTTTGTGCTGGATACCATATGAGCCAGCTCATGGGAGATGACCGTTGCCACCCACTCTTTGTCCCCATTAGATGACACTCCAGGATTATATAAAAGCGCGGTCTCTCTGTAGGTGATCAGGCCCCAGTTCTCCATGGCTCCAGCACTGAAGTCAGGAAGAGCGATCTGATCTAAAATTGACCAGAGAGGTCATTTTCGGACTATACACGGTCACTTTAAAATCTGTCTGTGTTGCTCTGTGGATGTTTGTGTGTTCTCACCTGACTTTTGCAAGGGGTAGGAAATGTTGTAGTAGTTCTCAAAGAAAGACAGTATGGGTCCAGTCTTCTCCAGGGCATAGTCACCCTGGCCCTCGTCTATGGCCTTCCCGCGAGCCCAGACCCTGATCTGGAAAACGGAAAACAGTTTTTATCAACTAGCCAGAAAGAAATGAGGTGGGCCAGAGAGCTGAAATCAGCTTTGAGTCCAGCAGAGGGCAGCAAAGAATCACTGAGACCAGCAGTGAAGGAACACGGGCAAAATCATTGTATGACCTGTACAAGTGAGCAGCTAAACTGTCTGACTATATTAAGGGCCACGTTCAGCTGAAAATATGCCTAATATGCCTGACAGTTTACTTCAACATCCATGATTTATTCATTTCAGACTATGCACCAAAATCCACAAGCACAGAGCAGAGGGGGGAAAAAGAAGTGGTGTTCGTGGTGCTCGAAGATGATTATTATTTCTATAATGCGGGTCAGAGTCTGAGCACAGGAGCTCTGTGCTGCTATGGAGATTAACTATTAAAAAAGAACCAAAAATGAAACAATTTGTGCAAATTAATAATCAAAAAAATGCCTATTCGTGTCAGTAATGGATACATTTTCCAGCTCTTTCAGTTTCTGTGATTCTGACTGAAATCTTTAGTAAATACTCACCAAAATCTCTGCGCCAGCGTCTGACTTAATGTATTTAAAATCACTAACAACAAAAGCCAGCAGGTAGGTCGACATAATCTCTGTGGGTTCAAAGCTCGTCTGGATTAAATTCGAACCATCTGAGGTGGTGATGTTCACAGGCTCTGTGTGGGGTCAAGGACAGCAGCATGTTAATGATAAATGAAGAACACAGGGGTAAATGTACATTTCTGGTTGCATCTCCAATGATAAGAGTGTGGTATAGATAGACTTGACGCTAAACAAGGATATATACTGTAATGATTAACTCTCAATAGATTTGATTGCAAGTGAAAGTCAGGGTGTAGTTCTAGAGCCATAAAGAGGTGGCCTTAAAAGATTCAGCCATCTACTAGTTGGTTTCTTCTGAAATGGATTTAAAGGCATCACTGGGGGACAGCTGGCGTGTAAAATGTTGCTGTGAACACTGAACAGGAAAAAGAACTTGCCGTAGCTCATGGAGTTGGACAGAGCCACCGTCCCGTGAGGGTGAATGAGGGTCACGTGGAAGACAGCTTTCATTGCTGGTTCATCGAAGCAGGGGAAGGCTTTCCTCGCATCTGTCGGCTGCATTTGAGTCGTGGCCACAACTCTGTTGATGGAGAATAAGAAAAATCAGTGTTTATATCCATAAAATAAAGTCATGTGCCCGTTTATGGGTCCATGAAAGGAGGCAGCTTGACAGCGGTTTTCATTAAATCATTATCAAGATCAGTCTATTGTATTTAAAATCCTACACATGTCAGCTTTAAATATATTCAGAAATAGAATTTAGTTTTGTATGAACTGATTTGGCTTTATTTCATGTTATTAGGGGCTTTGAGAAAACTGCATTAGCTGATGTCCACGATTCAGAACAGCCTGGCTGTGAAGGTGCTTGCATGTAGTGATCACATACAATAAATACATTCTGTAACATTTTTAGTTTCATACTTAAGTATGAAATTATCACAAAATGATATCAGTTAAAATGTAGCAATCTTCTCATTCAAATGTTTGAATCATTTTAAAAGCAAAGCCCTTGAAATGTTTATGAAGGTTAATTAAAAAAAAGATCATCATACTTTACCACCCCATCTTCCATGTATTCACTCCTGTAGAATCCACCCAGGTCATTGGCCAGCTCGCCGGCAAACTCGGTGAAGAGCTCATAAGTGCTGCCGGCCTGTAGAGGGCTGCTGAGCTGGACCACCAGATACTGGGTGGGAACCTCCAGCCAGGTCGTTTTCAGGCTGGGTGCAGAGGCTCCGTCCACGCCCCTCAGCTCTGCGAGGTGTCCCCCAAACATCGTGAAATTCAGCTTGTTGGAGTGGATCAGGATGAGGTCGGTCTCCTTCACACAGGTGAACACCACAGTGGAGTGTCCGCTGAAGATGTAGAGGCCATCGGCGTTGACCGTCAGCCGGGGTCGCAGGGTCACATTGTAGGAGACGGGAGACAGAGAATCTGGAAGTCTGTAGAGCTGCCAGGGCTGCTTTGGGGTGGAGGGCGTGGTGGTCTGGGTGGTGGTGCCGGGTTCAGCGGTGGTTACAGGAGTCTCTAGATTCTTCGATTTCTCCTGAGCGTACACCACTGAGAGGGCTATGATGGTGGCCGCGGCGCCGATGGCTGCAACCAGACAGACCACTGCCACGGGTTTACTGATGAAGAAGCCTTTCCCCATGTCTTCACCAGAGAAGAAGAAAGCAGAAAGGAGAGAGCGACTGTCATTTATATCCTACCTTTCTGGATTCAGCTCAAAGTTGATGATTCATTTCCTGGGCGGAGAAAATGTCCTAAAGTCCAAAATATTTAGTTGTAAAAAGTTCCAGCGATAAGCGTGAGCCGTGCCTAATCTTTAAACTTTTTTTATTTGCACAAAGGCTCTGAACAAAGGCTCTCTTTAGCAGCTGTCCTGTTTCGTCCCCGTGTATCGTAAACTCTGTGGTGGGAGATTTGCAGCAGAACTTCCTATGTGTCTGTCTGTGTATGTGTCTGTGTACAGTTTTCAAATGTCAAGTCAAGAAGCCAAAATTACATAATGAAATAGGCTAAGTATGGGTTTACACAGTGCCATAAACTTTTATTTTTTTTCCCCCTAGATGTTGTGAAAACTCTAAATTTACTCTGGCTAACTGAAACCATTGGAGACTTTAAGAAAGAAATTGCAGGGTTACAAATGAAAACACATGCCTCTTGGATTATTTCAACAAAAATGCTCTCTTGACTTCTTGATTTACGGATTCAGGTCAACAAATAGAAATAGAAAAGGAAGAGGGAGTTTTACTTAAACAGAAAACATCTGTGTACAGCTGAGAGGGAAGTGGTAGTGAAGCACGACGAGTTTAAGCGTGAAATCGTCATCGCTGCCGAAGCCTCGACGAACACGCTATAACTTAAGTGAGTCGCGTGCCTTCAAGTGTTTACTGCAATGATGCAGACGAGGTGTGGCTGCTCAATCAGTCAGTGCCGAGAAGCAGCTCATCATCATCACTGAATCTTCCACTTCCCCTCCATGCCACACACAGGATGCATTCACGCAGGCTGAGTGGCCTCCAGCATTGGGGGGGGGGAGGCATTACAAAGTAACACAGCGCTGTAATCACATTATATTTGTCTATAACACATTAACTGATATGATAACGTCAGCTATCATAATACAACTACTCTATTCATGATTGTGACATCATGTGTCACAATCAATTTCTACTGGCCTAAAAAAAGAGTGGGAATAAAGGGTTACATCATGCTGGTTTTGCTGCTGTAACTGGTCCCCATCTGATGACATTCACTATTTATCAAGACACGGTTTTATTTTCATTTGCAGGCCCCTTTACAGCTATAAAGTGTTCATATGCCATACAGTGCTGCGTACAGCATTCATGTTTATTTCAACACACATCCCGCCAAGGTTTTCCCCACAGCTCCGCGTTCAAGGCTCCGGCAGCGCTGCAGGAGAAGTCCAGCTGCATGTTTATTTAACTTGAGCTATTTTCTATTTTTTTTCCCCCTTATTTACAGCCAGCATATCCCATAAGTTTCACAATCAGAAAGTTGTTTCTGGAAAACAAATGTATAATTATTTTTTCTTCTGTGACTGTTTCTTAATAAACTAGCTCCCATGTGTTCCACATGTTCTCGCACTGTAACTGTGAGCCAGTGAAGCTGACAATACTGACTGCAGTTCATTGTTGGCTTTGGCCTTTTAGTGGTATTTGTCAGCTGGAAAAGACCATGTTTGAGCGGCGAAGACAGCAACACACCGTCACATCCACCGAGGCAGATCAAATACACACAGCAGCCTTTGTTTAGGGCAGATTTAGATTCATATTGTGGACATCATATAAAGCCATGATATCCTTCCCCCATAGCAATGTAACCCAACCAAGCTAAGCCCCATGCCTTTCTAAACCAAACTCACTATTTTTAATCCAAAACACAGGACAGACCAAACAGCTGGCAAGCACGCGCGTTTATATTTGTTAGCTAACAATTTTATGCATACATTTAAAAAAGATTGTGTGGTTTTGCATGTCTTTCGGGATGTTTTTCTCCCACGAGGAGCCAGAAATCTTCAGTTTACTTGCATGAACCAAACATTCCTCCTTGTCTAAATTATGTAGGTTTCTACAGAGGAGGTTGTTCACATATCATTTACAGCCTGATTTATATGGAATATGTTTTACTCACAAAAAGTCGATGGTATTTTCTGATTTATGAAGGGACGAAAAGAAGAAATCCTTTGACTCTAACATGTCAGCAACACTGGTTTTATCCAATGTTCAAATACCTTTTCTGGTAACATATGCAAATTAGTGGAATCAATCAGACAACGGCTCAATATTCCTATGATGCAAGATAAATAGCTTAAATGTAATTTTTTACCCTCCAAGGAGCTGACATACATGAATGCTGTTTTCTGGCCTGAATCTGGTTGGCCGGTGATATCCTTTAAGTTTATGGAAGAGTGAAATCAAGCTCATTTCAATCCTTCACTCCGTGTTTGCCCAAAGAGCAATTTGTTGTTGATTAGATGTGAAAAAGTCTAGGTGGTACAGAGCCATCAAGGCTGAAACGAGGTTATGTTTGGTTCAATCGTGGTGCAGAATCTGATTTGCAGAGGCGTCTTTTAACTTTTAAACTTTTAAAGTCAGACGTAAAGGGATGTTGTTCTTGGACATATTCTATTTTTCACTTTTAGATCAAATATCAGTGTTGTTTAGATATCTTGATTATCTTATGATTGAGCTTTTGCTGTGTGGGTGGTCTTAACTGTGAGGTCTACAGTGATAACACAAACACTAAGCACCCTTTGTTTTTGGAGAAAAGCAAGAAGGACAGTTTTTATTTTTTGTTTTGTTTATTTATTTTTTTGAAAAAGTAATTTTTCCAAAATGTTCTTGCTTTTTAAAAAAAAAAAAAAAATACTTCATGTTTAAAATGGTTAAAGCACACATAGCAACTCTAAACCTTCACATATACTAGAAAATAATAAGATGCAAGCCAGTTTTCTTACCTCGCCTTTACTGCGCTTCACCTCAGAGGCTTCAGTTTCCTCTTCACCTGTCGATCCTATTATCTTGTTGAGTGCCAAACTTTGAGCAAAGTGGCTGCTTAGCCACAGTAAATATAGGCTGGTACTTTGATGATAAACAGAAATGCTTACGAACTAACTTAGAACTTCCTCACAAGATTTGAACCCGCAGTCAGTGGGAACAAGCAAAAGACAGGCTATTACACAAGCACTGATGTCATAAAACGACAACTTGAGACACTTTTGAACTTGCTGCGTCTTGCCGATGATAAAGACAGTGTTGTGCTTGTGATTGCTGGCATTCCTCCAGCACACCTGTGATGCAGGTTGTTAGAGGCATTATTTTTATTTTTACCTTTTTTTTCCTGTAGGACAGATAGGCGTTGAACAAACGAGGCCTTTTATTTGTTTGCTTTTTTGCTAGCTGATTTTTGTTGTGTAGATTTTAATGTGTTATCTTATACTGGCCTTTGTGAAGCCCTAGGTTTATCTGAAACAACCTGTTTAGCTCCTTTTCCTTTAAAAAAATACTTTTTTTTATGGCTGCACTTCACAAACAAAAGGTTTTAATATCCAGTGCGCCTGACATTAGGGATGTTCTCTTTCACTAACATCAAAGAGTAGAAAAACTATTTAAAACTATTTGAAAGGGTCTGGAGCCTGAGCCTTTGGCTGATAGGGATTACTCTGACCTCGTTACTTGAAGCTTGAATTATGATTATGATCTTTATCATGGTTCCCATTGGCCTGTGAGGTACCCAGGTACGCCACATGCTGTATATCTGATAGTCTGCCTTCTGGCAGTGCCTTCTCCCACTGAGAGGAGCATAGTGTACTTTGTCTAGACTAGAAGTATCTAAGGTCTAAGGTCCTGTGGGACTTTGAGTTCCAGACAGCCAAGCATCTGCTGGCCAACCAACCAGACAAAGTAGTGGTTAAAACTGAGCAGAAGACTGCGGTTGTGATAGAAGTGCCAATCACTTGGACAACAACATCAGGAAGAAGGAGCTTGAAACAAATGTAGCAGATAAGACCTGTCCTAATTTGTCCTGTTCTATTGTTGGCTTGGTAATGAAAATGAAGCTAAAATAAATAAAATAAAATACCAGCACCTTTTGAACTAAGACGGTAATCACAGAAATATGAACAAAAGCATTTCAGAGACTATAAACAGCAACCAGCTTCTGGACCCACTCGTCCTGGATTCTTTCTTTGGCCAGTGATTCATTTTTAACAGAATATCTGATACGTTACAGCTTTTAATTGGATTACATTCACGCAGATAAAAGTAGATCTGCTGGGTTTAGACCTGCAGTGAGCTGATCCTAACAGGGAAGGTTAATCAACGCGTTTGCTAAAACACTCAACAAACCCACCTGCTTATTATCGATTACGTTTCTATTGAAGTGTTTTATAGTAAGGTGTTCGAGCTGTCGCTGCTCAGTGGGGAAGAATGACTGCATTCATCTATGATACCAAAACTGTTCAAAGACATTTACCTGATAAACTTTGTATAATATTAAGATTGAGGGGCAAGATCTTCACTGTTTATAGGCCTTTGGTTTTGGTTTGGCAGGTGATATATATAGTTATTGCCTGTTTTCAATAAACACACCAAGAGTAGGTACAAATTCAGCTTTATTCATATGAGCCAGTTTGAAATGTGGTGTGAAGTTTGCATTAAAAGTAAGCTGATTTTACACATGAACTCTGGAAAACGTTGTTTCTTACTGACAAACACGTGGGGGGGGGGGGGGGGGATTACAATCATTTTAAACTGATGGGCAACAAATATTAATATTAAAATTATTACATCCATTCAACCATTTTCTGCTGCTTATTTAGCTCCAGATCACAGGAGCGGCAGTCTACACAGGGAGCAGGCTTCCCTCTACCCAGCCACCTCCTCCAGTTCTTCAGGGAGGACGACCGAGGCGTTCCCAAGCCAGCCAAGCAACACAGTTTCTCCTCGGGTCTCCTCCCAGTGAGACATGCCTTAAACCCCTCACCTAGAAGGTCGATTCTATGACCATTTATTTCTGGTTTGTGTTGTAAAGTTAGAGAGGCAAGGCTGAGATGGTTTGTAAATGTGCAGAGGATATATTGGACAAACGATGTTGAATATGGAGCTGCCGGGCAGGAGGAAACGAGGAAGACCTCAGAGAAGGCAGCCAAAAGCAAAAACACCAAACTAAAATGATTTTATTTGTGAATGAGGATAAGTGGAAGAGAATGGATGGACGGATGAATGAGGCCCTTTGTCTGAAGTTGTGCTTTCTCATGGATGACAGGGAACAGATGACTTCAGACGTGCTCTTACTTCTGGAAGCACTTCAGTGTGGTTCGGTTTGGGTGAGGGTGCTTCCTGAGCAGAGCAATGCAGGAGACAGCACACATGATGCCCCTCGCTCATTGTAATTCAGGGGCCTATTATGACCACAATTCAACCACGGCTTCAACCAGACACCTTACGGACTTTGAACCAGCTGGCGGGTTAGAGACTGTTTAATGCCTGATCCCACCACATCAGACATTTACATTTTCTCCCATGCACCTCCACGCATCAACAAAAGTTCATGAAAACAGCTGTAGTCAACAACCACACACGACTGGGTTTGGGGAGGGGGGGGTTTAGCCACCTGCAGAATTGCTGTCACTGATCTCTGACGCTATTGCTCTACAAGCGAACTGCAGCTTTAGGTTATTGTATAAATCAACATATAATGTAAATTATGTAGAAACAAAGACCGTGTCTTGGCCTCTTCCCTTCTGTTGTGTGACAACAGTTAAACAGTCATTGGGCGTTTAGAGAAAGGGCTTCTGTTGTTTCTGATGATTATAGTGATTTTCATTAATTACACATCACTGTCTTGGCTTTTGGTGTTCTCACGTGGACTCCTGAGTAAACCACTGCTGCACTTCGGCTTTGTTTTCTGTCACCCATTTGATGTTAGCTGTGGTTTTCTCTATGGCCTGCTCCAGGGCCATTGTGGCAGAGCCAAAACCAATATTGAGGTTGTCTTCTTTGAATCTCTTAAGCTGGAGAGAGAAACAAAGAAACAAAATCAGAATTTCAGCATTTGTTGTATTTATTTTCCCTCTAAATGCCCTCGGGGAACTAATGTGTTATTCTGTGTGGTTGTGGTTGTGTGGGCTGCATACCTCCTGTAACTCAAACTCTGTAGAGAATCTCTGTGTGATTCCACTGACAAGATTAGAGAAGGAAAATGATCCTTTTCCATATCTGAAAAAAAAAAAAAGGGATGTAGCTCAGCAGAAGGAATTTGTCTAGTTATTAAACATATTTGTGGGAAAAGATCAGATACATGTGAGCAGGAAACTCTGTAAATGAAATATAGCAAATAGCAAAGTCAGATTTGTGAAGCTCTAAAATCGGATCAACATAATCAACACTGATTGTTTTTATACCCAACTCTTCCTGTAGGGCACAGGGGCATTCCCAGGATTTTTAAAAATGGGAGAACGAGAATTATTTTAATTGTGGACAGACCGCCTGGGAGAGTGTACTGCAAAAATAACGTAGCCACATTCAAGCACAAGATTAACCCCAACATGATGAAACTAACACATTCCAGTCTGGTCACAACCATAAATAGTGGTTTTATTTTGCTGAACAGTAAAAGTGGAGAACAATAGTCTCTGTTTCTGGTTCGCGTCGCATTTTTCACAGTTTCGCCACCACTCAGCAAGCAGCGGGTGAGTGTTTGCAAACACGTCTTCCATGCAAATTGTGGCAACCAAAGCAACTGCAAGGAGGCCGTCGGTGCAGCACTGTGTACCTCTATGCGACCTGTTTCACCCAGCGACTGCCAGCAACCTCCATCAACCACTCACCATCCGGTCTGGGAATGCAAATTTTTCTGCAGTGACCGGGGGTCTCTGGGGGTCACCGACTGCTCTCTAGTGTCACCCCAGTCCCTCTAGAGACACCCCCGTAGGTCGGTATAGGTAGGTAAGTAGGTAGTCATGCTTGCAAGCAGGATTTTTACTTAGATCATCAGCATGTGTGAATGCTGCTGTGGATTCAGTATTTAAAATCTTGTGTTTTTACGTATTATTTTGCGAGTGCTGACTAGGAGAAAAAAAAGGAGAGATCTCTTACTGTTGGAAGATGTAACTCCATCTCGCTTTGACAAAGTTCCAGGCCAGCGGCATTCCCACAACATTTCGGGCAACATACTGGATGGTAGAGGTGGCATCTTGCCTGCGGATCTTAGTTTGGTCCAGCGCGTAGTCCAGATACCTGCATCAACAAATCACCCACATACTAAAATGTTGATACATATTAACCTAAAAATGATCATTTCTGCTACAGCCTTTCTTGATTTAATGTGGCCATCATCATTATTTTGGATGTGGTGTCTGGGGAGTGCAAGCTACCTGCTGCATGAACTGACAAACGGATTAAAAATTAATTAATATGCATTTGTTACTTAATATCTGTATAACAAAAGTGTGTAACAACAAGACCCGTCACCGATTGGGGATATCCTCCCATGATTATTGAAAATATTAAATAAATGTAGAACTACATCCTGCTATAGAAACAGAAACAAATTAGAGAAAGTACATACCGCACTCTTGTACAAGGGTGAATACTACATGTCCTTCTATTTATATAATCTATAACAATATACCAGATATATAATGCATACTTCAAGGTATTCACATCATATACTTGTGTGTGCAGAAATATTACTGTATTATGCAACCGCTATAATCATAAGGCAACTATGTACAAAACATAATGCAACCATGTTGTTTACATTTGAGCAATGTTGCTGAGCAGCAGGTATGGCTTTAATATTGCTCAATGATGAGTTGGAGTCTGTATTATTTATGGCCATAAGTCATCCCTGATCAACATGATAGACAATGCTCAGCCAGTCAGAAGTTGGCATCACAGGCTAATCATTAAGGCTGCAGCCTACAACTGATGTTATAGTCTATATATATATTAGACTGGCTTTACCGAGAAATTTAGGATTCCCCAGTTCCTCACTATCAGCTACTGCCAGCTGTTCAGTGATGCTGCTAGATATGGAGAATCCTCACTTTCTCCATTTCAGTCAATAACTTAAGTAGGTAAAGCCAATCACACAACACAATATGATCACATGATTAGGTTAAGCCAATCAGCCATGAGAAAGAGGCTGCATCTCATTAGCATATATTATCATAGTATTAGCAGCCTGAAATCCTCCGTGTTGTTTACTCTCCACTTCAGATAAATGTGGCCAAAGGGTGCAAAGCATCCAGGAATATGAATATTGTGTTGCACATCTTTGAAGAGTAAAGAACACATATGCCAAATATCATGGCTCAACTCAGCTTGTGGGTTTGGAGTCTATAGACCGGAAAGGTAAAACCTGACGGACAGACGGATGGTATGACGGCAGTATCCTCCAGCTTTATTTTGGACAGGAGGATTAAAGACAAACTCATCTCACACAAGATTAAAAAAAACACACTTGGTGGTCAGCATCCACATGTAGGACTTATTTGTTTGAGGGGACATAATAAATGCAGTACTGTTTAGATAGCACCATCATGGGTGGTAAATAGAGTACAAGCCAAAGAGGAAAGCTCAGTTCACGATTCTTGTTTTCTGTTGTGAATCTCTTCACAACTACTCCACAATAAAGTTGTCAGTCATGTGTATGTGTCATTATGGTGTAATTCCTGTGATTGCTCTTGGGCTGTAAAACAGCTTCTCTTTGTATAAGCATTTACTTTGCTGATACAGTACAATCCACCAGCGCTGCACAAACCTGTTCAAAATCCAAGGTATTTTACTGCAGGCCAGCGCCGACCTGAGCTTGGAAGCTTCAGATGCCAGACTGGCGTTCTTGAACATGCTCCAGGCAAAGTCCCACTCCTCCACTCCACCAAAGGCTATGGCGTGGCAGTAAACTGTGCTTTTCAGGTTGGGATGGATCCTGGGCAGCACAAAGAAAATTAGAAAATGAATCCCAACATTGGCTAACTCCTCTCACACACACACACGGACACACACTTGGTCTGTGCTTAACATCGGTGCAAACAGACCAGCAGTCAAATTTATGAGGTCTGAATTATGGCAGATAATGAGAAGTAACCATTGTCACATCCCTCTAAAATCCTTACTGGCCTTGCAGCGAGCAGTGCAAGAGTCTGTGGATGCTGTCTGGACTTAATTGCTAATTATAAGCGTCTGATAAAGTGTGGATAAAGGCATGCCAGAGGTCATCATTGGAAGGACACCACTTCTTGAATTTCATGAACTCATGGCTGCCGTTTTTTGGCTTAAAACATGCATTAATTTGAATAAAAACTCTTTATTCAAATTAAACCCACTTTATGTTGCTGGCTATGAGCCAGAGTCTAACCTGAAAAAGACCCGTGATTGCCAAGATTTCAAAAATCACATATTCTGAACATAGACTATTTAATAAAAGATGGATAAAAAGTAAAGCCAGTCTGGAAGTTCCTTAAACCTGCATGAGAGCCCTCACAGGCTCAAAAGAACAAACAGAACCACAGAAGAACAGACTGAAACTACTCGGTACTCACGGGTTGCGACCTGGATTTCTCATCCACTGTCTGTACCAGCTTTTTATAAGCTCCCTGCAGCCTTCCACTCCCGCAGTGCAGGATATCCAAATAGCATTTATCTGATTATACCTGAGAAAAAAGTTTCCAACGGAAAAAAAAATGTAACAACTTAGCTTTTTTTGATTTTTATAATATTAAAAATCTGTGTTCAAAAGATTTGTTACTGGTCAGTGTGTCCTGTAGGTACTGTGGTCCAGTTAGATGTAATTGTCTTGAAATGCTCAAACAGTGGTTGTATTTGTTTCTTGAGGTAGGCCTAAAATAAAATAGCCCAACAATAGTTTTTTTTTTAGTGTCCTGTCATGTGATGCTTTTACTTTAAACTCTTCCACCGGACGAGAAAAATTAGTAGTTGTAGTAAAGAAGGGCAAACCTGTAAAGCTCCATAGACTTCAGTGCGGTCAAACATGAGAATGTAGTAGTTCAGGTTTCTCAGAGCTGACTCCCAGGGGATGTAGTCTCTCTCTTTGGACAGGTATTTGGTTGTTCTCAGAGCCAGTGTTGTACTGATTATTTTGGCTCTGGGAAAAAGAAACCAATACTTTTTACCCAGAACTCTTTAATACTTTAAGCTAAGATGTATTTTTTCTGTACCTTGCTAGGTTGAATGCATCATCAATAATCTGTGCTCTGTTGATGATTGATAAAGCCTGAAAGGAAAAAAAAAAAAAAAGCCTGTGAGTGTTTGTAGTTTCAGAAACCACGTTTAGGATTATGAAATGTGATATAATATCCTGGAGGAAGCAGCCATCAGAAGATGGGTACACTGGACATGGTCACCAAACAAACAGGTAGGATGTGGCATTTAAGCAATGCTCAGTTGGTACTAAGGCACTCCTAAAATATCCTCCACACCATTACACCGCCACCTGAAGCCTGAACCTTTGATACAAAGCAAGGTGGAGCCGTGCTTTCATGTTGTTTACACGCTGACCCTACCATCAGAACATCGAGCCTTATCAGACCAGCTAACATTTTTCCAATTTAGTCCAATTTTGGTGAACCTGTCCAAATTGTAGCCACAGTTTCCTCTTCTCAGCTGACAGGAGTGGGACCGGGCGCGGCCTCCTGCTGCTGTAGCCCATCTGCTTCGAGGTCCGGCGCGTTGTGTGCTCAGAGATGCTCTTCTACACACATACTGTGGTTGTAATGACTTATGGCTGTTCTCCTCCGACATCTAGCATCAACGAGGTATTTTCACCCGAGAACAGGATAAGCGGAAGCAAATGGATGGATGGATGGAACTGCGGCTCAGTTTTTGAGCCCATTCTCTGTAAAACCTGGAGATGGTTGTGTGGGAAAATCCTCAATAATCAGCAGTTTCTGAAATACTCAGACCAAACTGTCTGGCACCAGCAACCGTGCCATGCTCAGAGTCACTTAAATAACCTTTCTTCCCCATTCTGATGCTCAGTTTAAACTGCAGCAGGCTCTATTCACCATGTGTGTATGCCTAAATGCATTGAGTTGCTGCCATGTGATTGGCTTATTAGATATTTGCATTAGCGAGCAGTTGAACGGGGGTACCTAACAAAGTGGCCGGTGAGTGTCGTCTCAGAGCTCAAAATTACATCATCACAAAAAAATTTCCAGTGAGTTACAGCAAGAAAGCCAAGTTTAGTCCATTCCCCGTCTTCTGAGCCCTGCACCTAGGTCCAACTCCTGCCAGCCACACAGCATTATATGACAATAATAACCTGTCACAGCAGACATTCCTTCAGGCTGGCCCAATCCAGCATAAACCAACCCCGAATATGAGAAACAGGAAATATGGAAACAAAGTTCATAGTTACATTAAACTCCAGTGTTTCCTAAAGCAGTTTTATTTTGTCCAGAAACCCTCTGACATGAATATAAACACCAAACCGATCCGGGTTTGGGTCTGTCAGAGGCCACTGTACAGTCTTCAGTTGTCAGTGAGTGGCTTCTCACCTGATGGTTGGTGTTGAGCAGGGAAAGGAGACGATCCCAGTTGTCAGGATCATAGTTCACCCTGAAGTATCCAGATGCGTTCGTGTTTGCCAGTACCCACTCCGCTCCTGAAACTCGCATTTGGGTGTGAATGTCTGGTTAAAAATATAAAGAAACGAGCTGTGGTTGAGTCACCTAATCTGGTAGGAAACGTCATGTTTTTGTTCGTTTGCAGGCAGAACTGACGCAGTGCGGTAAATGTTAACATGACTGTACCTGTTTTTTGAAGGAGCCAGTATGTTGGTTGCGTCACACCTGTCTTCATCCATTTAATGGGGACATACCAGGAGTAACTGGACAGAAACACGTAACTTGATGTGGTAGCAGCCGCACTGGATTAATACCTTCTATTTGTATTGTTTGGTGTCTGAGTGAGCTCAGCCTAAATCTCCTCATTTATCATCTACATGAAACTTAAAAGACAAAGTACAAATGATTCCTACTTGAACTGAGAGGGCCTGTCCACTACAGAGTCTGGATCCAACAGGAAGTGTTTCTGTGTGACACTTCCTGTCCGGGTGTCAAGAGTGATCACTGGGAAGCCCATCTGGAGAGTCCAGCGGTTCATGATGTCTTTGACAGAGTGTGGAATGTGTATTCCCGGTGTGCTTTCAACTGCCTGACAACAAACACGGGGGCAGCAGGAGTTTAAGATGATCGGACACACACCCACCCAAAAACAGGGATGTCATGCAGCTTAACCAACCTGCTGGAGATGGTCCCACAGGTCTGTATACTCAGTGTTATCGAATGCGAACGTGTTCAGGTAAGACTGAAAAAAGGAAGATCATGTGACGCAATCATACAGGAAGGAAAAAGTTTGACAGTCTTGTGGTTTACACAACCACAAGCTTACCATCATTCATGCCTAATGTGCTAACACTCACAAACACACCCACGCACACACCCACCCACAGCGGACTACTCACACTGAGTCCTCTGGAAAACACAGGCTCTGTGAGAAACTCTGAGAGCATCCTGAGCACCGCTGCGCCCTTGGAGAGGAAAAAAAAAACAAAACACCAGAATTTGGTTGGCTTGAATTTCTCGGAACCGCAAAGGATTTTCCCCCTCAGCCCAAAGCAAATATTAAAACAAGGTGTTGTCCTGACAGTGCGATATTAATCAGACAGACTCAGAAGGCTGAATAAATTTGGAAAACCATGTCATACTGCAAGATGCCCAGATACAAAGTAATATAACAATGCCACATGTTTTTAATTACATTTTAAATAAAAGAAAAAACAGATCAAGCAAGTTTGAATCATGGACTTTGTAGCTGTGTATCTTATCTGCAAATGTGGACCATCTTGCATTAAATGCTGTGTAAAATTGTCAGAGGAGCAGACCTTGCTGTAGGAGATGGTGTTGAACATTTCACTGATCTGAGCGGGGTCACTGACTTCCTCTTCTCTGCGGGACAGTGGGTGAGAGGAGGCCAAGGCATCCACAGCAAACACCTTCTGAACATCATACAGAATGATTTGGTCTTTCTGCATCCAAGCAGAGAAAAGAGAGTCAGGGCAGGTTTTATAAGCCAGCGATCTCTATGAAGGGTTACTGATCTGCGACATAGAAGCGTGTCAAGCATCTCTGTCTTTAGTGATACAAGCACATTTCTCACAATGTTCCAGGTGGGCTCAGCGTAGTCGGCTCCAAGGTACTCCACGTATGAAGCAAAACCCTCGTTTAACCACAAGTCATTCCACCATCGCAGAGTCACCAGGTTGCCAAACCACTAAACAAACACACGAGGAGTAAACAGACGAGCAGTTCTGCCGTGGTAACCCGTGCCCACGGTATTAACGCATTAACATTTCCATGAACTTAGATTTTGGCCAACATTGGCCCCATCATTCAGCTCCAATAACTGAATCTAAAGGGGATTAAAAAGAATTCCAAACCACAGAATTTCACATTAGTTATAATGTGATGGGAGCCGGGTTAAGTTACTCCACTGTCACGATTTGTCATCGCTTTTGCAAAGGGAATAAAGGAAGTAGATTTATTTTTACAGTACTTGATGAGTGAGGAGGACCTTGCTGGAACTGAGATCACTTAATGACACAATGTTGCTTTAGTTTGTGGAAACTAAAACTTTGACAGAACTGAGTGTTTGGGTTAAAAAAAAAAAAAACAATGGCATACCATGTGTGCGAGTTCATGGGAGATCACAGTTGTGACCCTCTCTTTGTTTCCGGTGGAGGAAACGATGGGGTCGTAGAGCAGCGCCGTTTCCCGGTATGTGACCAGACCCCAGTTTTCCATTGCTCCAGCGTTGAAGTCAGGCAACGCGATCTGATCTACGGAGCGCAAGGATTAAAAACGGAAAGAAAATCAAAGTGTCTTGAGATTAAACCACTTAAGGTTTAATAGTTTGCCTACATTTCCTTTTAAAATAATACGTCACATCAGGCCAGCTTGGATATCATTAGGTAAGAAGCTTTCCACAGAATAAACACAGAGCGATGACTTTAGAACACATCTGGTCCACTGAGGCTGAAAAATTAAGAAATTTTGTTGAAAGTGTTAAAACCGTATTTAGCTCTCAGACAGATGGCCTCGCATCTGACTATAGAAAACTTTGGTATACAGAGGAGCTCATGATTGATTCAATGACTGCAGGTCCTGTGGCTGCAAAACAAGCCCAAATCATCACCCCTCCACCACTGTGCCTGACAGATTTTCACCAAACTTGGTCAGACATCTCCACTTTGGTCTCATCTGTCCAAAGCACACTGCTCCTGAAGTGTTGTAGCTTGTCCAGAAGAACACGGCAGTCTTTTTCTAATTGTATTGCCACGAACGTTGATCAGCATTTGCTGTGCAGCACCTGGCTGCTACTTACCCTCTTAATTCCTATGGAAGCAGTAAGGGTGTATGCAGTTTGTTGCAGGACTGCATGGAATCCTGTGAGATATTTCTTTTTCACTTGACTGCATTTGTGAAAACTACAGTTTTTACAGAGAGCTCTGCATCACAGAAATAATGTAGCATTATAGAATAAGTTATATTACATCAGCTTGTGTGGTTTTGCTCAGTTAATTATATAATTATTGTGTCCCTTTCTGTGTGGCGTTTGCATGTTCTCCTGCACGGATTCTTTCTGAGCTCTCTGTCTTCCTTCCATGTCGGGATCATCAATGATTCTAAACTGGCCGCAGGTGTGAATGTGAGCGTGAATGGTTGTCTGCCCATGTGTTAAGTATTAACCCCGTGACAGAATGGCAGCCTGTGAGGTGCATAAACATGAAATATATTCAAGTTACACATAAATAAGGGTTAAAACGTCAATCAGTAAACATGCATATGATAATGCATGTTTGCACATTCTAAGAAAAATGTTCTTCTTAATGTTAATTAATATTAATATATCTTTTGTTAGAGGAAAATGTGGCATGCCCTGCCTGCTCCGACCTACCTGATTTGGAGAGAGGGTATGATGTGTTGTAGTAATTCTCATAAAACTTAAGGATGGGTCCCGTAACATTGAGAGCATAGCTGCCCTGCCCATCACTTATTGCTTTTCTCCGAGCCCAGATTCGAATCTGCAAAAAAAAAAAAAAAAAAAAAAATTTAAGTCCATAATAAAATGTACTTCTTTCCATTTGATGCTTATGTATCCTGACCTCACTGGTGATTTAAAGGGGACATATAATGCAAAATCCACTTGTTTGGCCCTTAAATACATTTTTTGTGTACTTTGAGTGCTGCGTAGATATCTTTATATTCTTTGTGGGTCATATTTTTCAGTCTGTTCAGTTTTCTCTATTCCCTGTTATGTTTTCTTGTCTGTTACGTCACAGTATTTGCTGTGGAACTGCTAAACAAGGTCACGGACCTCCGGCTTACCAATCTCGTGAATCCGCCTTTTATTTTTTTTCTCACAGCAATTTTGTAGTTCAGTTCACTTATGCCGAAGTTGCAAGTAGACAAGTCAAAATGTTCGGTTGTTGGGTGTGTTAACCCACACAATTCCTTACATCGCCCCCGGCATCAGAGCCTCTTTGAAGCGCCTGCCTCCCTGCCGGTAGTAAATCGTATCGCTGCTATCAAACTACAAAAATGGCTGAACAGGGTGAAGTGGAACACTCTACTACCTGAAAGGGGGACGGGGCATGAACTGTCTCATTCACAAAACGAGTTGCACTAAGACGCGCCTCAGAACAGGTGTACACGAGGGGTCTGTGGAGCTACAATAACGAGGAATTCAGACCAAAGCATTGCAGTTCTACTTTTACAAATTTCTTCTTCTTCTTTTTTTTTTTTCTTTATTTCTTCTTCTTCTTCTTCTTCTTCTACTTTATATAGACCACAAGTGAATGATTTACATATGAAAAGGAAGGATTTAGAAGCATGATATGTCCCCATTAAATGATTATGTAATCCAGATTTCTTACCAACAAATCATTTTGGTTTGACTGTATGTCAACAAAGTCGCTGACAATAAACGCCAGTAGATATGTGGACATTTTCTCTGTGGGCTCAAATGTCGTAACTTTGACAGGCACGCCATCGATGACAGACTCTGAGGTTTCTGCAAAGGCAGAGAAAGATGTTAGGCCGCGATGCTCTGTTAGCATTAACAGAGCACGGTTGCTGATTAGCTTTAAACACCTTGTCCAAGTTATTAATAATTTACATTGGTGCTGTGTCATAACAGTTCATGCAACACTGTGTACCTACAACTTAACCGTTTCTATTTTCATTTTTTTTTTGTTGTTGTTGCTGTTTTATAGTTTGCACTTGCACTGACAGTCTTTTCAGAGAATTAAGCTGCCAAAATGAAAAGAGTTCTGTTTCTCCAACGAACCCTTTTCCTTGCCGTTGGACAGAGCCACGGTGTCCCGCGTGTGGATGATCGTTACACTGAAGACCGCTTTCATGGCTGGTTCGTCAAAGCAAGGAAAGGCTTTCCTGGCGTACGTTGCCTGCATTTGTGAGGTGGCAACAACTCTGCGAAATATTGAAAATAAACAATGCAAAACAGTCAGCAACAAAGCAAAAGCCTTCAAAATCCCACCAAGTGCTCTCTAATAATCTTACTTCTTGACGCCATCCTCAGTGTATTCACTCCTGTAGAAGCCCTCCAAGTCGTCTGCCAGCTCCCCCAGAAATTCTGTTTGAAGTACGTAGGATGTTCCCGCGGATAATCTGCTGCTTAGCTGAAGTACCAGAAACTCTGTCTTCTCCACAAGCCAAGAATTCCTTATAGCGGGCGCAGGGGCTTCACCCAGGCTGCTCAGTTTAGCATGGTGCCCAGTGAAGGTGGTAAAGTTGAGATTTTTGGAGTGGATAATGATGAGGTCTGTCTCCTTCACACATTTAAAAGCCACTGCTGAACGTCCAGTGAAGATGTACAAGCCCTGTGCATTGGGCTCCAGCCGGGGCCACAGGGTCACATTGTAAAAGTCGGGGATCAAGGAGTCTGGAAGTCTATAGCGGTCCCAGAGTTCCTTTGGAGTGACAGGGGTGGTGCTGGGTGTAGGTGCATTGGTGCTGTCTGATGCTCCATCTCCTGTGTTACCTTGATTCTTGGATCTTTCCTTGTCGTATGCAATGGAAAGAGCTATGATTGTAGCCAGCGCGCCGACTGCAAGTACAAGCATGCCGATGCCCACATTTTTACTGATATGGTACATTTTCCCCATGTCTGATCAGGAGGTTAATGCAGGAATCGGAGGGCTCTCAGTCTGTGTGTGTCCAGCACAGCAAAACTCCTCCTTCTCAGTTAATGGCTGAGCTATTTACATGGCAGGAAATGCGTTTTCGCAACACCTACAGAAAAAAAAGAGGAAAGATGAGAAAACCACGGTCATTTAATTTGTAACTTGGCATCTGTAATATTATAAATTGTGAAGGATGGTTAACAATCCATGTTGTTTCACTGTTACTGTTGAGCAAGAATTGTGTAACATCAATAAATCATTCCGTTTCAGAGATTCATTACACAACTAACCTTTCAACAGTACTTCGCTTTGTGTGCCAACAAAAAAAATCTGTAAAGTTGTTCATATTTTTAAATTCATTCCATTAAGAGGACTCAGGGGGGACATTAACCCTAATCCGTGGAGCTCATGAAGAATTTCTCAGTAGTAGTCCCTGAAAATAATTTATCATTATTCTTCATCCTGCAGGCGGTGGATTGAACACTGAAAAAGACACCCAAATATTGAAGGTGCCGTTTCTTGGCGTTGGCGTCAGGCGCCGCTAGGACACAAGACACAATGTTTCTGCATGACAAATCTATCAGCTGATCAACTTAATGAATCGGGAAGTAAAAGGTGTGATGGGCAAATGGTATAAAATGCAAAAACAAAGAAATATTCTGAGAAAGGTTGGAGGATAAATATTGTGACAAAGCAGCAAACTGACTAATGAAGCTCAGCATTGAACCAGAGCTCTTCCTTTGCGTGTCTTCAGGTTTTCTGTGGGTGAACATGAGCTACACTGTTTGTTCCGTGTTCGCCGTCTCTTCCACTTTCCCACACTGTCAAAACACCAATGCTATTACATAACCCAGAGGGAGGAAGCGGGAGGAACAGTTTGCTGTTATTGATGGTTGGGGTAGTTTGGGTCAAGGTCGACCTCTGTCGGCCTCTGGAGATAAAAAAAAAAAAACAAAGCCTATGTGCAAGTGGCAAAAACTGCAGTTCTGAGTACAACTTGAAGCCGATTTCTATGGACTTGTGTTAAAATGACCAATTTCACATCATTAAAAAGAACATTTAAATCCAGGTAAAAAAAAAAAAAAATGGCTCTGATTTCTATCAGTAGTTTATTCTAACTCTAGGTGGGGTGAATTTATTTTATAACTCAACCACCTGGACAGATGAGTTGGGGCGTAGCCTCACTGAGTGACGGGTGTCCCGCACATAACCAATCAGTATCTGTTAGGCCTCTGCCACTGCTTAACCACTCCAAAAGGCACCAACCGGTCGCAGCAGATGGCTGCCCCTCCCTGAGCCTGGTTCTGCTGGAGGTTTCTTCCTGTTAAAAGGGAGTTTTTCCTTCCCACTGTCGCCAAGTGCTTGCTAATAGGGGGTCTTTTTGACTGTAGGGTTTTCTCTGTAATTATTGTAGGGTAAATATAAGGCACCATGAGGCGACTGTTTGTTGTGATTTGGTGCTGTATAAATAAAATAGAAGCAAATTTAATCTTTTATATATCGCAGTTTACTGTGAGTTACAGACCAGTGTGATCCTTCTACAGGAGCGGGTTTGATAGGAGTTCTTCTGTCATTCTGCATTTCAGACATTACCCAAGTGTTATAGCATCTATAACAAACGTTGCAGTCATGTAGGCCTAGAATCCTGTGATATTTTAAATGAGGCAAAGTTTTTGGAAGAAGATCTTGTTATTTTTGAAACCTCACCTACAGGTACGCATTCCTCCATCTCCAGCACTCCTTCTTGTTAACTCTCCTGCTATTCCTCCACACTGGGTTAGCGGGCAGCGGCCTATATCCAGCTTCCACTCTGCAAGTGTCATCCCAGTTCTTGTTATTGGCAAAGAATATGTTACAGCTGCCAAAATAGCTCAGCTTGCGCTCTTATTTCACCTTCCAGCTGGGTCTCGTCCTTGCCTCGTCAGGATCACAAAGCTCTCTACACTCAGGCCAGTGCATCTAATCTCTCTACATTATTTGCATCAAATGGTTCATCCTCCACTCTGACGTCTCTGTACTATCAGCAGGCAACCAACAAGTTTTCCTGCACCACTTGCAAGAGTTAGTCATTCAGCCTATTTATCTCCAAGAGTCTTTCCAATCAGTTCTTTTCATGTGTTCTTTATGTCATTCATTCATATCAGCCTGCCTTTCTGACGCACAAACACACAAACCTGCTCCTTCCCAACACCACATCAACTTCCTCACAGCTCAATGAAAAGTTTCATTGTCCACAATCTTGCTCTCCTTCACCACAACTCCACAGGATCATGTCCTATCTCTCTGATCTACTTTGATTGCAAAAAATATATATAATTCTCTATCATAACCTCAGTGAATATTATCATAAGCTTCCAAATACTGTAATCTTTCCTTATAGTAATCTAAATTCAAAAGCATTTTGGTAAATATGCTTGTTCACTGTTCGCTTTCTTTCCAAGAGGTAAAGAAACTGATACAATGCTCACAGTATGTTTGTACTGTATACATGAAGTTAGGTTAGCAGACAGTTAGCAAACAAGCAAAGGAGTCACGAGTACAGTGCAAAAAAAAAAAAAAAAAAGACATTTCCCTTTATCGGAAACAAAAACTGAACAAAAATTTAAACAGGCTTAAAAGCAAGGACTAAAAATGAAAGAGTTAAAAGTACATTGCATGAAAGCTAAACCGGCATAAAATGTGCTCCAATGCTAAAGGAAAGGGATATATCCTCAGAGGTGCAGGCAGGGCGCTCCACAGGTCGGGCCCAAGGGCCTCAAAAGCTCCACCTCCCTTATGTGGGTGCAGGGAACAAGCATATGTAACCTAATCTTAGCACAAAGACTGGAAATACAGAAAGAAAAAAAAAACAGCTGATGGAGGTTCATTTTTATTTTATGATACCTGCAGTATATCAAAAGTGAAGTTTTGATATTGGATTGTCTCTTTTGGCTGTAAGAATTCAAACATGCTTTCATGTAGTAACGTTTCCCAGTCCGCACTGTCATTAACTCATTTCCAGACTGGACAGCTTTCCTCCTCTGCACGGCACCATGACATCATAAAGACTCCGATTAACTGTTTTATCAGTAACTGCTCGACATTTACAGCTGATTCTGTCTGTGAAACGCTGTATGCGCCATTTTTCTGTCGCCTCACCTAACACCACTACACCAAACGTTCTAACTTCTGGGGAAATGAAAGAGACTGATGTAGCAATAACACCTTCCTATCTAGACTCATAACTGGAAATAAAAATTGTAATCTCTATATCTTGTTTACCAGTGAACCAGTAACATTTTCTGCTAATCTTATAGTAGGAGATAACAATAGTGTCAGAGGAATCAGCTCTGGCTCTACAGCATGAGCAAACAAACAGTAGAGAAAATAACATGAAGTCAGAGCGCTCTGTGTCACTTATGATTCACACCAAACCAAAATCCCCGACCTTGCAATTCTTTATTTCGTAATGAAAGGGCCCACTCTTCCTTCCTATGTGACAGCATGGGCATGTGGTTGAGTTTTGTCATAATACGCTGAAACACAGAATCATCGAGATGCGTTGAATGCGTCACGGGCTGGTCCGTGTTAAGCAATCTTTTCAGTCTCTATTTATAACATGTTATTTTATGACCCTATATGAGGTTGTTATATGGCGTTTTACATGTGTTTATGATGTTTTCAATCCCAGGCATATATTTTTAATAAAGCTAGATTGATAAGGGTGTGGTGGTCAGCACTGTCGCCTCACAGCAAAATGGTCCTGGGTGTGAATTGACCAGCCGGTTCAGGCCATTCTGTGTGGAGCTTGCGTGTCTTAGCTGTGCCTGCGTGGCTACTCTGGCTTCCTCACGCAGTCCAAGGACATGCATGTTGGCTTAACATGCTGATTCTAAATTGGTCCTAATTGTGAAGTGTTAGCCATGTGCCCCAGCTCTCATCCTGTGATGGCTGAGATAGGCTGCAACCCACCGTGACCCTGGATTAGATAAGTGGAAGAAAAAGGATGGATGAAGGGATGGTGTGATAAGGATCTTTGTCTACGGAAAATATCTTATCAGGAAATTCTTTAGAGGGGGTTTATACTGGAAGTTGAAAGTTACTGTGTTGCTTTTGCAGTGGAAAAATTGCATCAATTTCTGCTTCACTTGGACTTTGACTTAAATTGGATACTTATTACAGGGAACACATTCAAACAGCTGACTTTTCTTTAATGAGTAACTTTCCAATCAATCATAAAAGCTAATAAATGATTTAAAAAAAAGAGTCCCAAGTGTTGAGTTTCTAATTAACCATCATTACTTGAACTGTTAATCCTGTTAATCCTAATTTGAACAAATACATTTTAGTCAGAATGTTCCGATCTTTCTGTTTGTTACTTTGTTTCATTTATTTTGGCTGTGCTAAAAAAGACAGAGCAGCACAGAGCTATGACTTCTGTTCACTCACCAACATGTAATTACAAAACTGATGGTTAATAATAATCCATGGTCCATTGTAATGATAGTCTGTAATACTTATCACAGGGCGAAAGCTACAATAACGTCACGTGTTTAGGCCTCTTCTTAAGTGAGATGATAAAACAATAAAATGATTTGGCAACCTGTTTTTTTTATAGCCCAATAACGGTCAAACTGTGATAAAAGTTTACCTGCAGTTCAGTCAAACACTCGCTTGAAGAATGAATTGATTTAAAACTTCAGTGAGTTCCTCAGTTTCACAGAGACCCCACACTGTCGCTACATTTAATTACATACTACACACGAAAACACAACAGACGCTCCGGCTGGAAGATGTATATAAAATTAAAGAATTTAAAATCGATACATTAAGGCCATGTGATATCATTTATCACTGTTTTATTTAATGCAGAACTATTTTATTTCTCATGATTGTTACTAACAGAATACCTTTGTAGTGGCGGAGAAATGGAGCAGAGCCCATCAGGTGCCAAAGAAAAGCTGTTGGCGGAGAAACAACGAGCCACAAGAGCTAAATGTAACGATGGAAACAAAGAGAAGGAGTCATAAACAGTAATAATTAGTATCCACGCCGAGATTTACAGCTGTGGCCCCAGAAGACGTCGGTGCTGTGTTGATTAAAGATTTAATCAAAGGTTTGGGTAGGCCGCAGAAAGTGGGCTGAGACATTCTTGAGCTTGGGAACCGCTGATATCGAGTTTACAAACCAAATGTGTTATTTTTGCCCGTGTGCGCATTTTATAAAGCTTGTTTGGAAGCACAACTTTGATTATTTACAGTCAGCGTTTAGTGTTTTTCTGACTGCTCAGATTTATCTTGAAAACAATAGGTGATGTGCAGTAAATTGTTTGCAACTTAAGCAGAGCTTAACCAAACCGGCCACTGTGCGGCCACTGTCACATCTGGACTGCTGTGATGCTGTGAGTGCAGGTGAATTTTACTGGGAAAATAAACTATATGCTCAAATGGTAGCGACGTCTCAATCTCAACGTACGCTGACTCTAAAATACATCGTTTTTTTTACTCCAGTGGAGACCTTAATTTATGATGTTTAATAAAACTGAAAACTATAGATTGGAACCAAAAAAACATCAGGAAAATGTTCACTCAAGACCCAGTGGTCATTTTTCTCACAGACTTCTATGCAGTCTGATTTATTTTGGCAAACAGAGAAGTCACCCCCTGTAGGATACTAGACAGAACGTAGATTTAAAGCAGTTTTCACACCAGGAAGCTACAGAAAAAGAAGGTTTTCACAAAAAAACTAACACACTTACTGCTTCCATAGGAACTGAGAGGGTAAGTTGCTGCTGCTGATCAAATGCATTTGATTAATTGATCATAAGCGACTGTGAGCACCTCTATAAAAGCATCTGTTTTTGCAGTTTGCTGGTCTGGATCATTTGTGTGTGTGTGCGCGTTAACAGATCCAACAATCTTTCCAGGAATGGACGTTCCAGGGAATTCGCTCTGAGACGTCCATTCACTCCTCGAGTTCAGACCCCCCAATGAGCGGAGAGACTCCAAAAGAAAAGAAAAAAAACCCACCAAGAGCCACATCTCTACAGGCCGCAGTCAGCATTTTAAAGTTGACAGTACAACTAGAAAAAGACTGAACAAGTCACCAAGAGAAAACCTCTGCTCTCTAAACATGTTTGCAAAGATCCATCTGGCTCACACAACAGGACAATGATCCCAAGCACGGCCACAATCAATACTGGTGCTGCAATGGCCCAAAGTCCAGACCTGAACCTGACTGAAGTGCTGTGGTGGGACCTTAACAGAGTGCATGAATGAATGCCTGCAAACCTAAAAAAAAATCTGAAGCAATGTTGTAAAGAAGGCCGGGCTCAAATGCTTCTACAGTGTTGCAAGAGATTGGCAAAGTCATACAGAAAAAGTTATTGCTACTTAAGGTTGTTCTACAAGCTACTAAACTATGGGAGAGGACTGTGAGCTGTAAATGCACCTTTTATACAGCGTTTCTTCCTTAACCTGCGCGACCTGTCACATTTATATTGCATAAACATTTATATGTTTTTACACAAACATGTCCTAAGTGTTGTTTTTATTTTATTATTATTACTTTATTGCTGTCATTATGTTATAAAATCATTGCTAAATTACACCATTTGCTACATTTTAACAACAAGTAAAACAACAGATGAGACTGGACTTGTTTGTAGATGCTGACTATATTTCTGTTCAACAGTATTTATTAATCTTTATATGGCAGATTATAAACGCTATTACTTTCCATTCCAAGAATCAAAGGTTAAAAAAAAAATGTCTGTGAAATCAAAGGGAGTGGAAATGAATCCTCAGTCTGTTAAATAAATGCCCAAAAGTCTCTTTAGACCCAAATAAATCACTGGCAGTTTCGCTTTTGTCAGCAGAGTGAGAAGTAGGAATGTTTATCTTGGGGGGGGGGGGCTAAAGTCACATATTTTCATGCAGGAATATAACAGCAATAAAGGAGCCGTGTGACCAGCTGCATTTCACGGGTGATATTAAAAGAGTCCTCTTCAGTTCTCTCAAAGTGCTGTGTATTCTCATTGAAGAACCCTTTTCAGAATAATGTGGTTAACTAGAAAAGTCTGAGAAAGGCAGCAGAGCACACTCTCACTCTGCCTGCATCGTTCATCTCTTATCAGACACTTTATCTGTTGCCCATCAATAAAATTCAACCTGTCTCAAGGATGTAAAGGAAGAAATACCTTTTAGCGATCATTCCACCTGTTCGTGAACCTTTGACCCCACACTATCAACTCTGTGTGTGCTCACCTCCACACTGCACAGCCAGCTACGGGGGCTGCAGAGATTACATCTACAACAGCCCGTGCTGGGTGTTGACATACGACACATGAATCCACATCATAAACACAAAGCCAAGCACTGATTTATCTCACAGCTGCTTTACTAAAGTATTCACACTGTACTCACTGCAAACAGAGTTATACTGGGGTTAGACATCAAGTGAAAGCATCATAAAACTGTTCTTTACAGTGGAAACAGCCTGTGATCCATTCAGGAGCCATCTGTGAACAATTATGAAAAACATTTTTCGCTGCACTCAAAAACTGGGGGGGAAAAACAAAAAGCAGTGCAACAATTCACCAGAAGTCAGTGGCTGTAAAACCTGCACAAAAGGCAATTAGTTACTTTGCCGAGGAAGGAGACAAAGCTAGGATCAAAAAGATCGGGTCTGGCGTGCAGCATGTTGGACAGATTTACATCAAAGATACCGAAAACAGCACCTACCAAATCCCGTGTAGCTGGATATCCACCGCACGCCCTGAATTAAGCCCACACGAGACGTAAAACTGAGCCGGAATGATCCCCGGCTGCAGTCGGCATCTGTGAGAGTGGAGGCAGGAGGTGGCGAGAGCTACCACAGGTTTTCCTGGAGATGTAGGGAGGGAACAAACTCCTCTAGCCCCCAAAATCCCTAAATTAGCAGGAAGGGGGGACCGAAAGAATGCGGCTGTATCAACAACACTGCATTGTGGTCGAGGAAAAAGAGCTCCGGTACTCAGAGGTACAGAGTGTTCATTCTGATGAAGGTTTCATATAACGCTGGTAAACTACAGCGCCAGTGTCTCAACCTGCCTGCTGACATGCAAGAAAAAAAAAACTCGAGGCTTTACTGAATCAAGCACAGCCACGGGGATTTGTACTTTCATTCATTTAATTTACCTTGGCAAGAAATGTCTTTGACACCAAGACACGTTTCCTTCCTTGAAAGGATTTCACGATAAAGGTCTTAATTTGACCATATCTGACTACTAAATACAGCTCATAATCACAAATACACTTTATACAAACATTTCAATGATCCAAAAAACGGTTATAGTCACTGCAGTCTGCGGGCTCCCCAAACAGATGTGGGCTTTGGCCAGAATCAAACAACATTTGCATGTTCTGTACATTGGAGAACAATATTATTCACATATCACAAGAACATCAGAGACAAAATATATCACGGAGATGGAAAAACTGTGACAAGAACCAAGTCGGTGTCAGCCGCAAACAGAAGCCAAAGATCGTATTACAGTGGACTGAACGGAGTCCAAAAACTCACTCCTGGAACAAGAGAATGCTTTTCAAGCTGAGATTTGGAAGAGCTGTGTACAAAAACACACACTCGGCTAAGACAGCATTCATTTATCCTTTGGAAAAGGAAAGAAATCAGGTGGCAAAATGGGAATTAAACAACAACATATATATAACAATGGTACTCTTAACGCTTTATAGAATCAAACTTTACATTGTTGTGCAAGTCCTTCAAATAATCTGTAATATGGATTCATTAGAGCTCAAAAATAATTTACAGTGTATCTCCAATACACGTGAAGATAGGAATGAATGTCAAAGTAAGCAGCTGGGGTTCTATGGTACATCTATTAAAGAAAGGGAAAAGAACAGTGTTCTCAGTGTTGACCGGAGAGCTGGGTGGAGACGGACTGTATCAGTAGCGCGCCGGCCCAGCAGAGCTCAGCGGGACAGCTGTTCAGAACGGCGAGAGGCTCGGCACTTTGATGTTGATGTCTCCGATGTTGATGTTGCGAGGAATCTCGGGCAGGTTCATGTTCTTCACTGCAGAGACGGCGCGAGCTGGGGCGGCTGACAGACCCCCCTGCCCAGAAAAATACAGCACGGAAAACACCTTTAAAGCCTCTGTGTGTGCAATCATCACGTGATCATTAATACTGCTGCACTGCTGCAAGTAAGTGTGTATGGGGGGAAAATCCTGTAGTAAAACTGCAACAGTGTTAAGTTATACATGTTGCGCAGATACAATTTACTATGCAAGTGTGATGTCACTGGATCCAAGTGCAAAGGCAACGCAGTTCTGAGGAAACTGACCTGGTCTCTCCTAACTGAGCTGCTAGAGTCTTGCTTTGGGTCTGTGCAACAATCTGCTCAACATCCAAGGAAACACAAATGGATCCAAGTGTTTTATTGTTGGTGCATTTTTGCATTAAGCATTTTTAAAGAGTTTTATATTTATATTTCTATACACTTGTACATGCCCGTGCCACAGTATTATCTGGTCTGTGATTTTAACTAGCTGGTAGGTTGCTAGCCAACACGATGACATCATAATATAATAAGAACCTTGAGAGTACCTGTGCGTCAATTTTGGTTGCTCAACCCCTGATAATGTAAGAGGAGCTTGCAAGTAAACAGGTTTTGCGTATTACAGTAAGACTAACGTTTTAGTATTTCCTTATTTTCTGTTATACACACACTGCCACAATGGTGGACGTTAAGGCTTCTCTAAACACTTTTTTTTTCTCTTTTCTTGGATCTGTATGAAATCAGAGAGGGGATATCTATAATATGGTCATCTCTGGCACACAGCCTTGGCTCTAAGCTAATAAGCCCCACCCACCTGCCGTTGAAAGCTTTTGTTTGAAGAAGCAGCCAATCGGAAGAAGGCTGGCTTAAAAGTAGGGGAACTAAAACGGCTGGTTTCAGGTGGCGGATGAACTGAAGCCCCCTTTAAACTCCCCAAATGGTGTGCAGCCAGTTTGAGGTAACGCTTTATAATAACCACAGTTAATAAACAGACATCTGCTATGTAATTAAACATTAGTAAATAGCTTTTTCGATTTACTGCTCACAAAAAGTAAAATGATAATAATGTTTTATGCAATTATATAATACAATTTCATTGGTTTGTGTGAACTTAACGTCAGCACACGTGGCATTTTATACTTTTATTACGCATTTGTTAATGATTACTACATATTGTTTCGTAAGTTAAGGTTTATTACTGATTAGTGAAACTGTTCTTATTCAGAAGGAGAGTTAAATAGACAAATCTATGCATTAGAAATCCCTCTAGGGCAGCATACATTGGCACCACATTTACACGCGCTTGGTGCATCATATTTCAGCGTAATATGACGAAACATAACGCAACTAAACCACAATTTGTAAATGGTGACTCGCAGGTTTGTGGTCTTGTGATTTACAGCAACTCCACACCACTTGCCTACTTAAACACTCTTTAAAACATTGGTTTCAACTCTAATAAACATCTAAACGATGTTTTCATCCACTTTACTTATTACTTACATTTACAAGTTTTATAACATCAAGTAATGTTTATAGAAGGTTTACAAATCGATTACTAATTAGCATCTCATTGTTAACAGTAAATTATTAGTTGTTAAAGTTCAATTAACTGTTGATTTGACATTTATTAACAATGTTTATTATAAAGTACTGTTTTGGGGGGTTCACATAAGTGTCCGTTTGCAAGCTTAAATATGCAATAACCCCAAAGTGTGGTCCTTTAACAGAAAGGGTCTGACCTCTGACTTCTCCATGCGGTTCTGCACCTCCACCTGAGCTACGATCTCATTCATGTTGGTCTCCAGCACCATCCCTCCCATCACCACCTCCTGCAAGATGTAATGGACCTGCAGAAAAGAGCAGCGCGCAGCCGTTACCACACGGCCACGCTTCCATTTGCAGTTCAGTTCTCTCTGGAAAGCATCTTTTACTCACAAAGTTCAGACGTTTGAATTCCTGTGAGCAGAAAATACTTCCAGCAACATAAAACTGTCTTCTGCTGCAAACCTGTCAGCCTCTTTTAAAGCCCTGACTGTAAGTATCAATGACACTTTTACAACGCCGTGCAGGTTGGTTGCGTGCAGCCTGCAGAGCTCTATGACACCAATGAGCTTTCCTTTCAAGAAGAAATACTTCCAGGTTTCACTTTGGGAACATTCCTCAGGCCAGACCTCACTGCTCCACATGACATTCATTTCGTGCTGGGAAAATTCAATCAAGATGGCCGGGGATGTGTCTGACTAGCTTCCAGCAACACATCGAGCTCAGCTCAGGGGAGAGGAAAATGGACTCTAGCTGTACCCTGAACAACACACATCTTGCACACAGCTTTAAAAACACTTATTACGTATTATATGACGCATTATTTGAAAGCCAATAATTAATTTCTGATGTGAAAGGAGGACTTTTAGGACATGTGGAGAGCCCAGGTTGAAATACGGTTGTTTCAAAAAAGCATCTGGCTGCACGGCTAAGACACAAACACACACTAATAGACTGCACATTACCTGAGGGTCGGGTTTCTCTACAGCTCCCCCTTATCTTAACCTTTTTATTGAAGGGGTAAAAACAAAAAAAGTCGCCCCACAAATGTGTCCTTTTTAACTGTTGTCTTCAAAATACTTGAAAACTCAAGCAGCTCTTTTTGCCCAAAACAGGCAGAAACCCAGAGACGTTCGCTTTGCTGCCATGTGAGTAAATCCCCTTGTTTGGGAAGCTGAAACCATTAGGAATCTTTGGAAAATTACTGACACGATTAGTCTTCAGCAATTATTCGACTAATCCTCGCAGCTCTACAGAAATGGCTCCCTACTCCCCACTCACCTTATCCATGTGGAATATGAGGTCTAGTTCGCAGACATTTTCAAAGCATTTATCCAGTGTTTCCACAAACACCTACAGTGAAGAGAACAATAGGAGACAAAAAAAGGAGAAATATGTTCAATAACAGCTTTAATAACAGATTTGGATTCCTGTCTCTGACTGCTGGATAAGTAAATATAGCTGAGACCAACTATACCAAAGTTAGAACAACATCCAAATTTCCCTACAGGGTCAATAAAGATGTGAAGCCAGATCTGAGCCCTGATTAAAGTGAGTGCATCAGCACTTTGCATGATAATTTATGTGAAAAGTCTGTACAGGCTGTATCTGAGATAACAGGCTTTCTGTCCGACCCTGTCAGATTTATTAAAGCAGACAGCAAATTCCCTCAATCTGATCAATGAGCTTAAGAAAGTTAAAGCTTTTTAAGGCTTTTTTAATGCCAACGCCGAATGAAATTTAAGACATAAACTCAAGTTAAAACATATTTGTTTCCAAGTAAACATACAGACATCAGTTCAAAATGGACAGTACAGTAAAATTTTAAAAATCTGCTCAATTTAAGAACAAATTTGTTCAATTAATCTCACAGGAAAACAAAATAATTCAGTGATAAACCGCACACGGTGCAGTGTGCTCCAAAAGCACTCCAGCCATTTATTGTTAGAGTCCCAGAATACTGGGAAAACCGAGAACATAGTGAGCGTTTTACGATGTGCTTCATGGAGACGTTCCCACATTCACACGTCCCAGACCACAGTGTGACTGTAGCTGGCTTCGGGACAGGGACGTTAATCTGAGTGATAAGAAGAAATGTGCAGTGACTGCAGTAGCTGTGACTGAAGAGCGGTGTAATCCCAGACACCTCGCTGCCAAAGAACATTCCTCGGGCCTGGATATTCAACTGCTAGCTGCTGGAATTAATCCATACACGTAGGTGCCAAAGGAATCTTCTCCCATAATTTCTGTTTGAATTCAGTTTGAATCAACACACTGTTTGGATTCACCCATCAGCTGAGGTCATCCAAATAACTGTGCCTCTCCCATCTGTCTCCCATCTATCTGACACAAGGACAAAAGCATAAAATCACACCAAAATACCTGCATTTATCTGTATGATTTTACTCATAAGGCTCCTTATTGTATTATATTCAGATTTGGATTCACTGAGCTCTTTTTTGTCTATCTTCTTTTAAACTGAGCTAAGTTGTTATTCTGGCTGCTGTAACACAATTTCACAACGTTTGGGATAAATAATAAAGCATATAGTTTCCATTCAACTCCTACCTTAAGGCAGGGAATGTCAACTGGCGGCTTGTGGGCCACAGCCGGCCCGGCAGAGCTGTCCATCCGGCCCCCCCGAATAGTATTGCCATAGGTACTATATGCCAATCAATTATGCTGCGTCATAACCCGTTAAATACCATCTCTGACTAATCTGAATTATCAAAAGCCTCAAAACGCCACTTCCCACTGCCCGTAAATGCCTCCATGTCCCTACAACCAATCAGAATGCAAGATAGGACCATGCAGGGGTGAAAGTAAGCCGGTACGGTCCGATACTGCATACCACTAAAAGATTCTGCGCCGGTACGCAGTACCAGCAGGAGTTGGAGCGGCTGTCTGCTGTAAAGCCGTCATTCAGAACCAGTCACGGCTGCACTTTGGGTCAGAATAGATCCGC
>JAVDPK010002199.1:611-26228 GCA_034780415.1 Cichlasoma orientale
GACAGATGATGGAAGGGTGTTCCCTGTGGTCCACTACCAGGCCTACTTTGCATTCTCCTCATGCTCTTCGTCCACCAAGAAAGTATGCACGAGCATGACATTTTGGTCGAGGCATTTACAGTGAGAAATCTAACCCCTGCCCACAGCCTGTTCCCCTGAATCTGCCATCATGCTGGGTAATTAAAAATAACCCTGAGTAGTGTAAGGGTTGATTTAGTTTCTAAACTGGACTACTCATCACACGGAAATCATATCTCAGTCTAACACGGGGAAATGCGGCATGCTGCAATTAGCACAATAAAGGTACTGAACTGTAAATATCCAGTAGGCTACTTGGACAAAAATTAGAACAATTTGCAGAGACAAGACAGATTACACTAAAATAATCTGTATGCTCACCAAATCTATACTACCTTTGCAACTCTAAAATAAAGCATTTTTTAAAAAATCTATAGCTAAAACGCTGTGCCTTTTAATAGTTAAACAAGTGATTACTCAAATTTAGCTCATGCTTTCAAATTTAGATTTAATATCATATCTTTTTTTATTGCAAACAAATGATCAGTTGCTCCAAAGCACAATGCGACATCCCCAAATTGTTAGTGCATTAATCAAACAATCAAAGTGGCATGTCCATGATGAGTTTTAGTTTGCACTATGACCAAAGCTATGGGATAAAATGCCCTCTGTGTTCATTATTAGCTATAACAGCAATTTAGCTTTTACACTTTAACCTATATGTATTTTATAAACTAGCCAAAGTAAATTAACTTTCAAGCCTGTAATAATGTGCAATTTTAAAAGCAAACAGGTGTCAGGGATAGGTCTATGGAAAACAAGGCATGTTGAAGTTAGTCTTCAACATGGCATCAGAAAAATGATATGAGTGAAGGATTTTGTTTTTTCGCATGCGTCAAGACACCATCATGCCAAACATTCATCATCATTAGCGGTGTGAGCAGCGAACAACAGATGCTTCAGTATAGTGCTACAATGACTGTGTCTGGACAGCTACCATCAGCACCATGGGACAAATGCATCTATTCTCTCACCTGGATCACACTCCTCTCACTCCATCTGTTTGAGATGAAGCTGCAGCTGCCTTAATTTTCTCTCTGCCTGTCTGGGCCTGACGCTGTTTGTGACTCTAGTCACATTTTTGATCCTTGTGTTTATTAGTTATTATTTGTGTATGTATGCAAGTACAAGTGCATATGCGTTTGCTAAATAGATACCAGTTTCTGTAACAGCAGCAGTAAATGTACCAGTAGTTGCTGTAATTGACAGTAGTGGTGTTCGCAGGATTATAGATTTTAGCAGTCATATCATTGGTTATAATTAATTAATAGTAATTATAGTATTTCTATTATGAGTATTTAACTTGTTCGTTTTGTGCCTTGCAACAATGGCTTTGGTTAAAGTGGCTTTTCCCAAACAATTATAGCCTTCAGCTCAAAGTGCTTACAACCTTTTATAACCTGATCTGGATAAATAGTCAAATATAACTGGCTGCAGGCTGGCCATTAATTCCTGATAAAGGACACCTACTAAGCAGTTCCAGTGAAAAGATCTTTTTATTGCTCTAAATCAATGTGTTTACATAACCTGTATTGAAAGTGGTTAACCAAAGCAACCAGGGAGTTCTGAAAGCCCTGTTTACAGTCTACTGCAACACATTAAAATAACTTCTACTTAAGTACAGAAATGAATGGCTTCATAATTTCTATTAACCTGTTTGGAGAATATGACACATTTGATGAATGGCATGGATGTAGCTGAAGAAAAAGAAACTGAAAAAAATGGCACAGCACACTGAAAGATTTTTCAAACTAATAGTTTTAAAGTTTGAAAACTACACCACTAGTGGTCCGAATGCTCCCTACAAGGGGTTTTAAGCTGTTGTTCAAGCCATCAAAGAGCAGGAATGTAAGCAATGAAAGCTTAAATAGTATGATGGCCACTGTTAATCGTCATTTTGCCGAATTTATTACTACCAGCCTCGACTATCCTCATATCTCTGATTGGACCTTGAACTTAATTGAAATTCTGCTGCAATGTTTCGTGATATGCCACTTGATCTGGTCAGAAAATGCTGTTCAACATTCAACTATGTTTGATGGCTTTGCATAGAGGGCAGCTAGGGGCTCACCACAGCATTTTTTATCCTCCAGAGAGATGAGGATGGGGTTGAATATGTCAGTCTGATGCATAATCCACCGACTACTAATCATGAGGACCCAAATGACTCACACACTGAAAAATGAAGACTTTTTATGTTGGCAAGGCCCAAGGATCCTCTGTGTCTCGCTGCAAGTTTAAGAAATATAATTCAAAATGTCCAACAGATTTTAGAGCTCTTTGCCTCCACCCAGGGAATGCTATGCAGTCCCTGAATACGGTAGACTTGGATAGAGATTTGTATCTCTATAAAAGTTCACAACAAATGAAAACATCACACTTAATTTCACACAAGGCAGTCCATCCATCCATTCTCTTCCACTTATCCTGTTCAGGGTTGCAGGGGGGCTGGAGCCTATCCCAGCTGTCATGGGGTGAGAGGCAGGTTACACCCTGAACAGTTTGCCAGCCTGTCGCAGGGCTAACACAGATAGACAGACAACCATTCACACTCATATTCACACCTATGGGCAATTTAGAATCACCAATTAACCTAACCCCAGTAAGTGCATGTCTTTGGACTGTGGGAGGAAGCCTGTGGGACTGTGGGCGCACCTGGAGAAAACATGGGGGGGAGAACATGCAAACTCCACACAGAAAGGTGGATTCAAACCCACACCTTCTAGCTGTGAGGTAACAGTTCTAACCACCATGCCACCGTGCTGCCCGCACACAAGGCAGTATTGTCGCTATATTTCAGTTGCTGCGTGTCTATGCTTTGGTGTTTCAGTGTTTATTGAACCTTTTGACAATTAAAAAAAAAAGAAATTAATTATTAATATGCATATATGATTTTTAATTGTATCATGCTTGCTATATCTGGCAATTTTGTACACTTTATTGCCCAAAAACGTATTGTGCAATTTATTCAGGTTTTTCATGAATGTACAGGTCTCAAAAACTCACAAAAACACATCAAATATGATACACTTGGTGTGTTTCTTTATAGTAAATCACTAGCTGTGTTTAAACACTGTCCTCACTGCTATATCATAAAAAAAAATTTAACTACCGACTATAATTATCAGTATTAATTCAACATTAATTAACACTTAGAACACAAAACATAAACAACTGTTTATGAGCTTAGTCATGTTAGAAATTAAGTAAACATTTCTGATGGACACTTAAAGTCTGTGTAAAAAATGCCATGTGTTTGTGTGTGTGTGTGTGTGTGTGTATGTGTGTGTGTGTCTTTGTGTTTCATAGCTTTACTTGCACCACTTCATATCTAGCAAGGCTTCTTGGAAATAGTTTTTTTACTTCTACCTGCCACACTGAAGAGCACCTGTTGTGCCAGCTGTTAGAGCCATGCAGCACTACCTTTCTAGCTGCAACATGCCATGTTGTGTAATGCTGTGTATGCAAATAGTGTTCGAATGCACATTTGTCTTTCTGTTTCTTTTAAATACTGAAAAGGTACTTTTTTTTTTGGTTAAATTACACAAAACACAGAGCAGACTTGCTCAACTGTGTGCTGTTTTAATCTAGAAGAACCATTAGAAGTGAAAAGAGAGGATATACACAGACCCCCCTCTCTCGCCTGAGAATAATGATTTTTTTAACCACCTTCTAACAGAACCAATCTCGGGAATAATTTTTGTCGTAACTGGAAAGTCTGTTCCTGCTTGGCAGGGTTATATTCGAATTGATTACAGCTGTGGAGGGAGATAGGGGGAATCACCTTCCTCCAGTGACAGCACAGTTTGGGTTACAAACTGGAGATTTGCATTGCATTACCCGTCACAGTTTTCATAGGCTTTATTCTGTTAAAGTGCCAGGGGTCTTTTGAGGGCATATCTACAGTAGGAAAGTAGCAGGAGTTATTGTTGAACAGTAATAAGTCATTCAGGCTGTGCCACGAGATATTGAAGGGAATCTGTCATGCTTTAGAAATATGCTGACATTGCTGAGTTTGATATTATTCAGTATATTGACAGGTTCAAGGACAGCCTGTATAATAATAAAAGATACGTCCCAAGAGGAGCCAGTGTTGTGCACCAGTTTAGATGCTTGTCGTAACAGCTGCGTATCAAGGTTATAATGATGCATTTACATGTAGTTTTTAAAGGTAACACTATAGAAATGTGGTATTATCATTTCTTAGGATTGAGGACTCACAAAAGGTAGAAATATGTAGTTAAGGCTAGGCTTAATCTAATGGCAGCACACACTATAAAAATATAGAGAACAGTATTGTACAGTACTGTACTTTTTACATTTAAAAGTATGAAAATGACTACAGTGTAAATTTTTATGTCTTAGAGGCTTGCAATCAGGTTTCCTTTAATTCTAAAAAGCTGCTGCTGCAGAGTAGCTTTGTGCTTCGTTTGACAAAAAAATACACTTTACTTTCACAATTACCATGAAGGTAAAGTAGCTCGAGTATGACATAATTCCACAAACAAGTCTAAGCAACACACCGTGTGCGTGTATCCTTCATATCTGTGCCAGTCCTTTGTGTCCTATAAGAATAGCATGCTCGGTATTTGAATTTGCAGATGACTTTGTGAGTTTTTATAGATTTTAAAGAATCTTGTGTTTTATGAAGCATCCTCTCCCTGTCTGGAATACCATTTCACAAATGAAAAATATATCAGACTCAATGCAGAAGATGGAAAGGGGTCCCTCATGATTTATTTATTTGCCACAGAGTGAATTTAACACTTTAATATTATGAAAGGCTGTTAGAGCTTCAGTAGGAAATTTGACATCACACATCACTGCATATTAGCTAGCATAACTTATTTATGACTGTATTTCAAGGAAAAGGGGGGCTGGTTCCTAAAAAAACAGCACAAAACAAACAAAAAAAACCAAGAGCTGATATTTGTCTTGTAGACAGTGCGGAAAGGAGCCGATTTGGTGGGTTGAGCGCAAAAAAGGTGCGGCTGGGTGAATGATTCAGCTTTGGTGATGTATAAGCACTCAAGGCTAAGAATTCTGAAGGAGAACAAAAAGAAAAAAGGGACGGGGTTGGAGAGAGGAACACACTGAACGTCTGTATGTGGACAGACAGAGTGCGTGAGTGAGGATGTCTCCATCCACTCTCAGAAGCACAGTTTTCTGGGCATACCTCTGGCTTCATGCTAGCTTGTTGACAGAACTAAATTGATGTGATTTGATGGTGCAGCAGCACCCACACTGACAAGCACAACACCAATCCCTGCCAGCTTCTTCCTTAACAAAAGCATAGATAAAATACACAGATACACGCTCGCATTTGTATGCCTTCAAATGGAAACAGAAAAATAAACATACCCAGCGCTTTAGGAACAACGACTAAGATTAAACTTTGGGTGACAATGTTGTCTTTATCTCGCTTTCTCATTTTCACCTATTGCTGAACAACAAAGTAAAGATGAAATATCCCCCCCCTTAGTCACGAGCCCTTTAAAGGCACTGAGTGTATTTTAATAAGGAGCCAAGCGGTTAGCAATGCACACCGTAGTCTTCAGTGGGATTAAGAGGCTTTGAATGGTTGAGGCCATTAAAATCTACACCAGCCCACAAGTCCTGGAGCGCCTTATGAGTATCATTAGGATTAACAAACCCAGCCTGTGAAAGCTCTCACCCCAGGAGCATAGCCACCTCTACCCTTGCACCATTATTGTGTTTGGCTGAGTGCCTGATAAGAGTGATTCAGCAGCACACGATGAAGCTCTGGTCCCAGTTTGTTGGCCATCCCCCAGTGAAATGTTGTCACAACTGCAAGATCTACATCCACCAGCTCATCCTGTGAAATCTAAAAAGCTATGGTTCCTAAAGGCTAAGTACAATGTCCTTTAATTCTAATACCACAAACCCTTTGCATGACACGTGCAAAGAACAGAGCCAGAAATCTTTGAAATGCTTGTGGAGGAAGAAAATCTTCTTTGTGCATGTGTGTGCGTGCTTTGCGTTCTAGAGAGATTTCAGGGATTTGATCATCAGCATGTTGAGTCATCATTCCCTAACTCATTTCCTGCTTCCCTCCTCTTCAACCCCTCAGATCTTCCACATGACCTATGACCTAGCCAGCGCCATGGTGCGGATAGTCAACCTGATCGGCATGATGCTGCTGCTCTGTCACTGGGATGGCTGCCTGCAGTTCCTGGTGCCCATGCTGCAGGACTTCCCTGCCGACTGCTGGGTGTCCAAAAATAAGATGGTGGTAAGTGCTTCTCCTGCACAGAGTCCTCCTGCCTGCTCAAATCAGATTCTGCTCTGTCTTATCTTGTCCGTCAGCCTCAGTAATTACTGTTCTAAAGCACTTCAGCTTCCTGGGTAAGATTGCCTTACACATCTGTCATGTTAAACCCCCTAGGCAAATATATTTATCTGCTACATTTTCCCATGTTTATTCAATTTGCTGATCATTTTTATTTATTTAGAGCTCTTGACATTTGTCATTATTGTGAAAGGAGGATATGCATGGAGCATTGACTTTTCTAACATGGACAGCCAGCCCTTGTCCAGTATTGGATGGATATTGACAGTTTCCAGTGAGCACACATGCTGGGCTTTAATTTTGTTGTTTTGCTGAAACAGCTGCAGCTGAAACAGTAGCGGGCCACTGGAGAGTTCTTATTCATTATCCGGTGTGAGGGGACTGCCTCACACCGGATATGCCGTTCACCTAAGACTGATGGCCTCATGTTAACTTGTGATGTTATAAAATCATTCAGTCATTGTCAGGTTTTGGGCTAAGAATCGGTCTGAGTTCAATGAATACTCATTACCTCAATAGAGCTTGACCGATCACTCAGTCAGCTGATATAATTGGCTGATCTCAGCCTGCTGTAACATCAACATCGACTCCACAAATTCAGCATTAGTGGGTGCTGCTCTTCTAATCTTCTAATACTTATTAATAGGGATAGGATTTCACAACTAGCATTACCACCTACCCCCATTTAGGTACACAAGTACATTCTAGTACATTCTGTACTTGGTTCATTCTCAGCCTGAGAGACTCCAGTAAAATTTGGGCACGAAGGTTCTTATTGTACCATGTACGACTCACTTCCTGTTCAAAGCGAGTGACTAATACTTTGTGACTTTCCATTTGATTATTTAGCAGCTGACAGCCATATGTTCAGTCAGTAAGTGAATCCCGAGTGTTTTTTCAAACCAGTTGTCTGCCTGTGGGGCCTTTACAATAATTAATATAACTTATAATAAATTGCAGCATCTGCCTCTAGTCAGCATGTGAGGTATTTATAGGATATTGCAAATTGTAGCTACAGAAAATTAGTAAGCTTACACTCTCACCAAACAGGCACTGCACTAGCACCAATAATTAATTAATTTAAACTGAATAAGCGCCAATAGGCTAAGGTTTGAGCTGATGTGTAATGGAATAAAAGTCTTCTAGACTGAATAGGTTCATCAGGTTTGACCGAGCATGCTTTCCTTTTCCACTCCCTGCTGTTGCATTCATATAAAGATTACCATTCTCTATTATAATTATTTTTTGTAGCAAAATGGTGCATTATTTTCAGCAGAATTTGAGAAATATATGCAAGTCGTTTATTTACTTAACTAGTTACTAATAAAGTAAATGAAGGAAATACTGAACTTGTTTATAGAAAAATGATGGATAGGGAAAACAGAATGAACATTTACTTAAGGACTAACAAAAAATTTCAAAAAATCATACAAGAAAGCCCATTTTGAAATATACATAAACCAGCTTCAGTTAAACTGTAAGTTCAGCTCTCCATGCCAGAACAGATGCCACATGAATAGCTACATTGCTCAAGGTAGGATCTATTTGGTTAAGCATGCCTCACTGCCTCCTTGACATGCTCACTTGTTTCATCGAATCTGCCTCTCTTATATTTCAGCATAAAAAAGAGCAGATGTTGAAAACTACTGTCCCTTCAGATGCTTCACACTTAAGATAATTTTAGCTTGTATTCTGCACGTGTCTCAATGCAGAGATGCACACCCAGAAGACTGGGTCCTTTTCAGGGACAGTATGAGACGGCCTCTTTCATCAGTCTCCCAATCTAATCAGTCTCTGTGTTTAATTATTGTGATCATTTTGACAAAAGATAAAGACATATATTCAGATTTACATACATTGCCCTCTTCCAGTTATCTGCTTCTGTCCCCTTTGCTAAAATTAAATATCCCCCCCCCCCTTTGATATTTCATACATTAAGCAAACTTGCAAGGGGATTATCTTAAGTTACATAAGGCTGAGCTGCCGTAATACATAATGCAAACTGTGGCTCATGATTAAGTTACAATAAAGAATGCATGAATTACAATTGGATTTGATGTTTTCCTTTGCAGCACAGAAAACTAGGATATGATTGTTTTGGTAATTTCTTTGTTTTTGTTCTGAAAAACACATTTGAACTGTGTGCACATCGCAGATTCAGATATAACACCACAGGATGCATAAAGCCACAGCAAGGCAATGTAGATTTAACAGTCCTGCAAAATAAAAAAAAAAATCCCATTTTCCTGCTGTATGTGTAACACCTTAGTCATTACAGTAACTGGACCAGATAGTAGGTTCGGCTGTAAGAGAGCAGTGATAACTTCACTTTGCTTAAGGACCACAGACCAGGGAATACGTTTAAATGGGCCGGTGTGTATCTACACACAACAAAAATAGACAAAATCTATTCTGGTTTGTTAGTCTAATATCTACTTCTAGTTCTAGTTCCATGTTAGGACTCAATAGTCTCAATGTTTGTTATGTTTAACCAAAATAGTTCACATTTGCAATACCAGTCACAGCAGTACCACACATGGTCATTCGATATTAAAATAATGTATTGCAAAGGTACAAAACTCAAAAACAATTCAGCAGAAGGCTGAACAGAATCTTAACACAAATAAAGTCTCTTTTCTCCTTCTGCTGTTCCTTTCGATTGTCCTGAATCGTAAATCCTGTGGTAGTCTTGAATCCACTGCTGTTTGCAGTAAAGGATAAATCCTACCAGTTTGGATGTAAACCATCAACGCCATGCAGACGGCGTTTCGGCCACCTGCACAGCTCAGCAGATTCACAGTTCAACAGGTCGACATCTTGTTTCACCGTATATGAAGTCCAACTTCAGTATTGGCTCAATTTTTCTTCACCCTTTCTGCAATCCAACTTATATGGCCTAATGTAAACAACATAAATAAGCAAAATAAAACATCTGCATTAAACGTCAGCTAAAAGTTTGTCCATCCATCCTGCTTAGGGTTGCGAGGGGGCTGGAGCCTATCCCAGCTGACATATGGCGCAAGGCAGGGTACACCCTTACAGGGCTAACACAGATAGACAGACAACCATTCACACTCACATTCATACCTATGGGCAATTTAGTGTGCCCAATTAACCTAACCCCAGTAAGTGCATGTCTTTGGACTGTGGGAGGAAACCGGAGTACTTGGGGAAAACCCACACAGACACAGGGAGAACATGCAAACTCCACACACACAGAGAGAGAGAGAGAGAGGCCCGGGCCAAGGTGGAATCGAACCCAGGCCTTCCACATGGTATTCTAACTGTGAGGTAGCAGTGCTAACCGCCGCGCCATTGTGCCAAAAGTTTGTTTCTTGCTTAATTGGTGCTCGTTAAGCTGTGCACTTGACAAGTCCGAACACTGAACTTGTACCTCAAATTGCATCGTAATATCCATCTTTTAAAACATACACCAACATAAATCTTCCATCTTAACGTATAAATAATTCATTTAAATTAACAAAATCTTTAAAAGAAATAAAACACATTTTTATAGACTTTAGCAAGTCCCATTCAACAACGTACAAGATGTCTGAAAGGCCAGGATAGAGTGGAAAAAAACAAAGTGAAAAATATAGTTTCTAGATAACTTTCCTTTTTTTTTTTTTATAGCGCCAGCTCTACATCTGTGTGTCTGCATGTCTGGAACAGAAAAAAATCAACTAAAAATCCACGAGCTGCATGTTTATTTGTTTTTAATCTTTTTAAACCTGTTTTTAACTCAGATGAAATGATAATAAAAATAAATGTTTATTAACAGGCTTTCATCTAATGTACACTGTTTTCCTGGGTTACATACGCAAGCATTTTTAGATAAATATTGCCTATTGTATTTAATACCAAATCTTATTTTTTACCTAAACTCAAATTTAAGTTAAGCCGTTTTTAAATGTAGCAGTACCCTTAATTCTTCATGTCAGTAACTCGTCACTAGATGATTTGATGGAATTCTGACTAGATACGATTTAGGCATTTTCTCTTCGTCGTCTTATTACAGTCAGAGTCCTGTATCCATAACTTCCACCGGCTGCTTCCTCAGACTGCGGCTCCCGAATGCATCCGGCAGTGTAAAGAGGCCCTGAGATGTGAAGGAAAAAGATTCATAATGTACTTGCTTTAAATCCCTGTGTGAGGGATGTAGCCTTTCATTAACATCAAAATGGAGTTTGTTTTGTTTCACACAGTAAACACTGTAATTAATTGCATTACTTAGAACGGTTCTCAATGTGACAGAATAACAAATATATTTTTCTGAATTAATTTAAGCCTCAGGCCTCAGGGCAGGCATTTATCTCTGATGGAAAGCTTGTCATGTTTCGCTCACATTACCTGGTAGAAGAAGAGGTTGTTAGTACAGTAGCTGTCCTATTATCTTGCTCGGTCATCACTCCTTACCTTTCCAGGAGGGCACTAATAAAATTGCTATCAGTCCCGGCTTTTCCACTGTGGAAATGAGTTTGAAAGCAATTTGGACATGTCACCCCCGGGAGAGAGTTGATATTGATTTGCCATGAACCACCACCGGGAACTAAAGGAAAAGGGGCAATTTATCTACAAATTAGAAAACTCACAGAGAAATCACATTTTTCTAAATAGCTGACCTACTTTCTGTCATGCAAGCCTCCAGTGTCTCACGCTCTTTCTGCTGATTCCCTGGGCTCTGTTTTAGGCGCCTGCCCAAATGTCTGCTTGCTCCAAATGTTTGTATACTGAAGAGTATATTTTACCCTGCCAGCTGCTCTCTATCGGACTAAGACCGTTTGAAACGGGCATCTGCCATTAGTTTTGTCTTAAGTAATTGGATGTGTGCGTGAATGTTTGTGAGCAGCCAGGGTGCTCTTTGACCTTAAATGCACCATCAACACCCGTGTCGAGAGAGAGCGAGTGAGCGAGCTAGAAAGCGTTCAGATGTTCTCACCCTAACTCACCCTGTCTCCTCTGTTTCATCTAGAATGACACATGGGGACAGCAATACTCCTACGCACTTTTCAAAGCTATGAGCCACATGTTGTGTATTGGGTACGGCATGTACCCCCCAGTGGGCATGACAGACGTGTGGCTGACCATCCTCAGCATGATTGTGGGTGCTACTTGCTACGCCATGTTTGTGGGCCACGCCACCGCGCTAATCCAATCTCTGGACTCATCTCGACGGCAGTACCAGGAGAAGGTGAGTCAAGATGACATGTTATTGATGGCTGTGTTGTCTTGATTTACTTCAAAGAGAGGGTGGGGATGCAGGTTGCTGGCTTTTCCCTCAGATTGATACTTATTTTTCTTTTAGCTTTTAATGTAACTTGTTACCGCTAAATTAGATTTGAGATTTTATTGATTTTTGCACATGGCACGTGGCGCACAGCTGTGCCCGCACAACTGTTCATTGTTAATAGAAAAAAATATAATGATTTCCTTGAAAAGTGTGTATGTTTTTTTGTATTTGACTGAGTGATGACTCATAGAAGAAGTATGCCTTCTGCACTAAGAGTTTTGTCTTTATCTTTCAGCTCACACAGTACAGAATCTTTATGTCACATCTTGTCTCTCACCTTCAACTCTTCGGCTGTCTTTTCTGTTCTTTCTCTCTCTCTACGAGGAATCGTGCCCTGTAGTTGAAAACCTATTTTTAGCAATCGCGATGAAACATAATTCAAATTTTATTGGACCATATGACAAGGCTTTACTCTCAATTCTAATATATCATTCAACATTGTACTAGGTCTGCCGTAATGAGCATCATCTCATCATCTTTTCATTACATTACAGAAGCATTATTCAGGTTTGTGCTTTTTTAGCTAACCTAATGGGGTTTTAAATAATTTATCGCACTAAATAAGTATATATCAGAAAGGCATGAAATTATTCACAGAAGGCAAAATGGTTAAAAAATTAGTCCTCATTTCCTACATAATGTATAGACACAGAAGCCAAGCTTTCCCTAGTTTAGAAAAAGGAAAGCCCTGACGGCTGGCTGTGAAGGCTGAGACACGTTCCACGCTGCCATGCCCTCTGTGGGCCCAGCGTGGGCGATAATGAGCTGAACTGCTCGCCTGCCACATTAACCACTATCTGTAACGAGGAAGAGTTGGGAGAGAGAATGACCTCCAGGGAATGGAGGCAGAGGTTCGAGAGATCGCACCTAAATGAAAGAGGGAAAGTGGAAGTGAAAGATGGCAGGGAAAAAAAGGACCAGGCAGACAGGCAGAGGAACAGATTAGCTGATGTAATGTGTGTGTAGTGCTTCTTCAAAAAGAGAGAAACTGCACTAGATAAATTAACACTTTACCATTCTAGGCAATGAGTAACAAATAGATTGTTTTCCCCCAAATTTTCAACAGTTAAAAAGTTGAAAAATCCAGAAAGTTCAGCATGTGTAATTCGCTTCATGATTAATACTGATCTTAGAAGCTGTTTAATGAAGTGGGGGCAAATGGGGACACTCTCCACATCTGCTCCTCTGCTTTAGAGATGCCTGCTTCCAAGTAGACTGAACAGCTGGTCTGCCTCAGCACTTGTCAGTATGTGCTACAGAAGCCCTTGGCTGCCATTTCTGGGATCACCCCCCTAAGGCACCTTAAGAATCCCCCAGCCACCTGAAAAGTGTCCCCTGTGTTCCCACTGGTTCCCACAGTGCCACTGTGTAGAAAGGTTATTACTGCAGACTGCAATTAATTTTTAAGAGTCTAGAGTCTCTCATTTATCTTTCCACAAGGCTCAGTGATAACACATGCTCAGAGTCCACTGTCACTGTGTGCTCATCTGGCTGTGAGAGCAAGATAGTAGTGATTTCTACTACACTGCACCGTACCCATTTCTCCTTTCTGCTTATCAGGGTTAGCTCATTCAAAGACATAAACCTTTTTCTCATTGCCTGTTGCATCAATTGTGTGACAATGGGATCTGCTTCCTGCAGATTTTCCTTTTCCCTTTAATACAATAATCCACACGCTCAAGAAGTGGGCAATCCATTGGCAGTCCATAGAGGTTTGAGAAGACTGGTGGCTTCATTCAGATGGCCGTTGGGCTGCCATGACAGGGACAGCTGTTCTTGTCTGTGGGGACTCAGACTACACAGAAATCTGCTCGCAGAGCTGGCGTTACGAAAGCCAACTGCCAGCCGGTCATCATACAGGAAGTTATTATACACATGTATTTGTTTGACTGAATGAGTGTGTGCTGCCTCATTAGCTTGGGTGCATCTCTTCAAACAATCAGGTCAGGGTGTGATTAAAAAGCATTTGTATTTTCCATACAATTATTTGACCTTCAATAAACTATTCACAGCGTGACGATGGGAGTATGACAAGAATGAGGTACAACTTAATATTACTAACAATGTTAGCTTTACATATTTGCATATGACATGGTGGGTACTTAAATAAATAAGAGGATGCGTCGTACATTGATCTTTGCTCTTCTCACAGTTAAATTTTGCGATTTTTATTGAATTGACAAACTTGGTGTTGCTGAGACTGTTGAATGTGCACTGACACTATAGGCTGTGATATACTGTGCATTTTAGGCATATTGTCAAGATAATGGAACAAGTGGTTGCTTAGGTATTAAGTGTAACATGATAGTTAAGAGGAATTAGGGGAAAGAGAGGAATACGCAACATAAATCAGAAAATCCAATGAAAGCTTGGAAATATGCAGTTGTGTGATCAGAGATAAATTTTTGCAAATGATACAACACAATAATCATTCAAATGTACAGATTTAGATTTTTCATTACCATCTTCTTTAATTAGCATAATATACCCCCCAGTTAAAAAATAATAATTTTGGACCGCATAAAATATATTGCCATATATATACATGTTGGTGAGCTCATCAGAATTCAAACAAGGCCTCTTTTACTCAACTGTTTACAAAACTAATTATGGAACACACATTTTAAAAACTCAAATTATTCAATTATTCTGGGTTTGAATCCACTGGCCGGCTGGGGCCTTTCTTTGTGGAGTTTGCACGTTTTCCCCGTGCCGCCATTGCTGTGAGTACTCTGGCTTCCCCCCACAGCCCAAAGGCATGAAAGTTGGGTTAACTGTTGATCTTAAAGTGGCCATGTGACCGTGACCTTGAATTGCATAGGCAGAGGAAAATGGAAGGATGGAACTTATTCGGGTAGCTTGCATTTAAATATATTGCGACTTTAAAGGGAAATGACTTTGCAGTCTTCTGTTGTGATTTTTGATAGGTGACCAAAACTTTTCTTTCAGTCTGAATCACAGCCTTTGCTAATTTTAATATAAACCATTTCTGTTGTTTAATCAAATATCTATCTAGATGCCTATGGATGACTTGAGCTTTATAAAAATTTTGTTTTTCAACTCTCATAAATGTGTTTACCTGAAATTCTGTTACAGATATGTAGATGATCTCCTGCAAAAATCACACTGTTTTAACATCTAATTTGGTGTGCTGACTTAAGCCATGCATAGCTGATTTTGGAAACTACGGTCTAAAAGAGAGAAGATTAAGACCCTTGGATTCATTAGTAAATGTTGCCACCAACTTTGTTCTGTTGGTTGTTTGATAGATAAAAAGTCTCTTTTTAATTGCTTGGAAGCCTGACATTGATACACCAGTGATGTTATAAACTACGCTGCAAAACTGCATCATTTGCATACACCAACAGTTCAAAGGACCCTGACTCATAATATGCTTTATGTTTCTTATTACACAGTTGCGCTTCCATTGAAAGCTGGATACATGCTCTAGTAAGCAGATATATTGTACTATATCGTTATTGTGACTGTGCTGTGGGTGACACTGGACCTGAGCCATCCAGCAAACAACCACATGCACACATCCTGCTGTCAAAGTGGGACTAGGGTAGATTCTGACCACTGTTTAATTATTGAAAGAAATGCAATGAATTAGCGTTGAGCCAAGCAGCACTGATACCACATTTACCACATGCTCTCTATTCATCCGCTGTTAATGAGCTGTAAAAAAAAGTAAGGTATCCAGCTCTTGTACACATAGCTATACGTCCAAGACGAGAGGCCGTATGTCCAGTTGGCATGCAGAGGTGATATCAGGTAACTTTTATGTTTAGATGGAAACAAATCAGTGAAATCCCTATAAGGGAAAATGATTAAAAAAACAGCATATGCAGGATTGCATATGCAGAAGTGTACGCATGGGAAAGAGGAAAGGATGGTGGGGGGAGCTCTGCTCGCAAAGATGGTGAAAATTACCATCAGAAAGCTGGGGTATAATCTTTCCTGAATAGAATTCTATTACAATGTGGCACCATGTGATAAATGCCTGGGCTGTCAGAAGCTAGCAAGCAGACTCAAATGAGCTCTTATGAAGCAGGCAGCATTTTAACTGTTCTACAAAGCAGAGAGCCCAGCAATCACACTATGCATTGGGTAGTTGGGGTTTGACGTGTAGCCCACACTGAGATTAAAAAAAAAAAAATTATTAGATCCATTTTCAAGCTATTAAAATATATTCCTGCCACCAGTTGTTAGCTGTGTGTAAACAGAGCAGCTAGTTTGATAGTAATAAACCATGTGCATTCACTATGTTTGCTACTCAGCAGATGGATTATAAATCACATGTCAGTGGAAAAGAGATAGACTGCAGCAACCCGAGCTGGAACTGACACAGACTTTTCAGTGATGCTACCGTTTCGAGTCAGCACCTCAACCAGGCTAGTTCCTGAGTGGGATTTTAGATCAAATTTGTTTTCTTCTGACTAGTGGTGCATACTGTGGTGTCTTTATTTGAGCTCTATACTCTCTGCCAAAACAGTGATTTTCAATAATGATTTTCAGTATTAGTTGTTATTCAGATTAAAAGAGGAATCATTTGCTTTGTGCTGTGTGGAAAAAGAGATCAACAAATGTTCCAGAACCCAATGCAACCCAACCATATATATATATTTTAATTACAGTGATCATAATAACAACAATAATAATAAAAATAATGATGATAATAATAATAATTAACAGAAACATTTCCACAACTGTATATGTAACTGTACTTGTTATTTTACACATTTAAACAACTGTGTTATAACACGCTTTATACACATTGTGAGCCGGAATCAACCAATCGGTTTTATTTAAAGTGCAGAGTCAGCATACAATGTGGTGCCAATACACTTTGCAGTTAAAGGCAAAATACATGACCAAAAAATAAACTGCAAAAATATTTTTTTAATCAAATAAAACAACTGCATTAAAACATCAGTGTTAAAAGGAGGTTGTAATAGAAGGGGTTAAGCATCGACCAGAATCCCGCAAGCATTCTCCCCTCTTGTCTCAGGCATGTTGAAAATCATTATCGCACAAAGAGAATTACATCTCTGCAGATTGGGGGCACAAGATGGCTGCACATGTGACTGTGCGTACAGGGTATGCCTGCCACTCCAGCTCTCTGTAAGCCGCCGCTTATCTGTCACTTTGGCTCTCTGCTGTGGTAATTTATATAGTACACAGAGATAAAGATGGAGACAGCAAACAAAAGAGATAATCTCATTCATTTGTAGGTGACTTATGATCCTTGTTGTCTCACTTACCGTACAGAAACTTTCTGACGTTCTCATCCTTATGAGCCTTTATACTATATATACATTTTATATATATATATATATATATATATTTTTCTTTTTTTACTCAGTGTGAGATAACTGACTGATTGATGCTCTGTTTGTTGTTGGCAGTTGGTGATGAAATCAGGGATGCCCAGGAGATAGCATGTTGTGGCATGCCAGTCCCAAATGGCTTTAGAAGCAAATGGCAGTGGGGTATTGCAGCCCCTCCTTTTTAAATCTCTAATTAACACTTGGCAAATAAACATAGCTCTTTGGGGAATAGTTAATAAGAGACCCAAAGCTGATTATTTGTGTGTGTAGAGGCTCTAGAGATCCACCACTCAAGACCATTGGAAATACAGTAAACAGTGGGAGACTATGTTTGCACTTGATAGAGTTGTCCCTTTCTTTGGGAGGGAATGAAGATGAGTCGTGGTATCAGAGAAGTAGTACAAATTATAGTTTTATTGATTTCTATGTTTAGGCTACGTAGTTGTCCTTGTTTTGTGTGATGAACATGTAGAGTTTATCCAACAACAGCAGTAACTTGGTCTTGCCCTGCATAGGTTAAATCATGAGTTTCCCATACAACTGACCCAAGGAAAAAACTGTCAACAAGTTGAGGGGCTTAAGTCTAATTCTGCCTTACAGTAAGAGCTGTTCCCCTTAGTTGGGACCTGACTGATGACATTAATCTAAACCCTGTTACATTCCTTTTCCTCTGTCTGCCACACAGCTTTTACTGCTGAGTCAAGGAGTGTTGACGTGCCTCAAAGGCACTCTAAATCCCTCTAACCAAAATCAAAACTCCAACCAGTGTCAATTTATTACATATACTTTATGGAATATGAAATGTATGTGTTTGTCAAAGCTGTCATTTATCCTGATGCACCACTTTTAATCAGTATTTTTCCTGATGTAATATTTGTAGAGAGCAATCTTGCTTGACTGGGATTAACTAGAAATAACCATTAAGAAATCATACTCTGTACTTTTGTGTGTGCCCTAGTTGGAAGAGAAGTGTGGTAGAGGGTGTGTCTATTTCAGCACAGTGATGCATTTCAGTCTTGGTGCTGAGAATCATCATGACATGGTGATGACAAATGGACTGCTCTTATTCACAGAAAAGATAAAATTTGCAATGTCTTAATCACTGCCAAAGTAATGCAAATGTATATACTGAACATAAAATTTAATTACCTACTCCTGGGTGGGTTTTAAAACTGCTGTATTTAGATTTTGAATTTTTATATTACTTTTCTCTGAAACAAAATAGTGACGTCTCCGCATTCCCGACAGCATGAATCTCTAATTTCGCTGTTACCAGTTTTTCGTGCTTATATTTGTAAGTACAAATATTTTAGCCTAAATATGTAACACATACCTTTTGACCACACAACTCTAGGTTAGGAAGATGGCAAGAGAGCACAGTGGAAATAAATAAATGTTTAAAAAAGTATAATTAAGTGGCCAACATCTCTTTTGGGAAATAAATTATTCATGTTTTATTTTGTAAAAAAAAATAATTAGCATCTGCTTAGAAAGCTGCATGAGAGAGAAAGGAATCTGAAAAAAATATGAATGATTATAAGAGGAAAGGCACAGACAGAAAAAGAACAGTCTAGACTAAAGAAAGGCCACATGCAGAATGATTAAAACTTAGGAGGGGAAAGATTTAACAGAATGGAGCAGGTAATTATGCACTATCACCAAAGCTTAAAACTACTAGTCTCATCTCCACACAAAAAAACTGTAATTTTATAATGTCATTTACTTGAAAGGTGGTACTTACCGTACATTATATAGAAAAGCGCAGTTCAGATGTCATCAGAATAACATTTATGTATAGAAATATATTATGTTAATACTGTGGGTTTAGATGCAGCTATATTCTACAGTATGTGGTTAGTAGATATATTTAACTTATTTTAACAAGTCTTCAATCATATTAAACGCAGAGGCTGTCACAACTGCAGCAGTCGCGCTATGTAAAAAAAATGCAGGCTGGTGGTCAAGTTGAGGCGGTGTCTAGATACACTGACTCCACCCCAAATCACTACTGCACTGACTGTGGCTCCAAAACTGGAAGCTCAGCTTACTTAAGCAGGGAATTGTGGCTTCACTTTTTTTACTGTGGGAGGGGGAAAAAAAGAGTCAGGTGGTCCATTTTATACAGTCACTCGATTCAAGCATTTGGCTGAGACAGAAAATACATCAAAAGTACGCATCAACCAGAAAAAAGAAAAACTTTTATTTCAATTCACCAATCAGACGATGAAATTAAAATGAAGCCTAGCTCATCAACTGTCAGTTGTTCACACCTGTGTCAGGTAAGCAGCAAGCTGCTATGATGATGTGTTTGTGTGCGACTAACAGGGAAATCTGTGACAAATGTCCCTGTTGAGGAACGCCTTGTAAAGTCAAAACCACAACTTGTATTGATGTGTTTTAAAATCTGTGAGAACCCCAGAGAGTCATTTTAGAGATCTGTGTTTTTTGTGTGTTTCTGTGTGTGGGTTCCTAGTGATAAAATGTGGTCACAGGAGCACGACAGAAAAAGAGCAAATTGCTGCTTTTCTCCAAAACCACTTGATTAAATTATAATGGATCTCTATGGGGCAGTTACATGGTACTCCTCTCACTCAGATACGTCAAGATCAAGGAGTGTAAGTCTGTTGACTCTGAAAAAGACATAATTTCCTACCTTTTGTTGATAAAATGACTCCTATAGAGTGAAAAATGTGAGCTCAGTGGCAGGCTAGTGATAAATATTTCTGAAGAATTTTCCTGCTTCTCCATCTCTGACGATTAACTCTGAACATTCAACCCAAAAATTAATGTTTTTTGTTTGTCTGTTGCAATAAATCATTAAATATTTCAGAAATTGTAATGAGAGAAGAGTAATAACAGGCATCAGATGAGCTGGTCGTCTCAGTGTTTAAATAGTGTTTCTTCAACAAACAGTGCAGGACTAATTAGGCACCAACATCCAGTAAAACACTGCAAACATTGTATCTTTAAAATAAGTAAAGCTGGATAATAATTTCTGTCAGACTCATTGTTTAAAGGAATAATACCAGAGGAAAGGAACTATAAAAGAATGGCTATTTGAGATCTATAGTGCGGCCTCAAACCCTCTATTTTCAGATAGAAGCAAGGAACTCTGATGGTGAAATAATTACCACCTTAATGCAGACTGTGATTTGATTTGGTCAAGTAGATCAGGAGAGCTGGGATCTTCCAGCAATGGAATAATTTCCTCCCAGTGGGGATTTCATCAGCCTGTCATAGCATCAGGAGAAGGATGCCTTCTCCACCCTACTCCTCAACCCCCCGCCACCCTTGATGATCAGCGTCTTTGCACCCAGTGCAGTGATTAGTAAATTTGAAATGCTTTCAAGTGCGATGCCGAGTTACTGCGTGTAATGCAGTTATTCATCAAAACTGCAGAAGCAATAAGATATTATCTTGCATTTGTTCACTTGACTAATACTCTTTTGTGCTGAGAGAACCAGACAGCTGTGGATAAATTAGATGTTGAAAGTTCACATGACATTCTCACAAGATAATACTTTGTGCATTAAAGAAACAAAACAAAACTGCACCATACTGTAGCATGTCTAATGCAGAGGACAACAGTAGATAATATTCAGAATATGGGTTACCTGTCATCTTCACCCTGCATCACATACAGAAATGCCATCTTTGCTGCAGTACTGGTACTGCACCTGAATATGTCTACATTGGAAACATCTTTATCTTCACCTAGAGCATCTGTGCAGTATAGGGGATTGAGTGCAAAAAGATTAAAACCCTTACAGTACCCCACAGCAGTCTCATTTATTTCATATATTTTAAGCATTCTGACTTATCTGCTGAATTTTGTTTTCCTGGATTGACAGTGGAGCCATGCAATAGTTCATAACTACCTGTTTACAGTCAAGGGAGCTTCATCATGCACAGGGAGAGGGACTCAAGGCCCTGGTCACACAAAGCCTCACTAAAGCTCATCTAAATGTGGAAATGAGAAGAAAGAATCTGACCGTGGAAGAAATTAAGGGATGTAGGTCTCAAATGGTGGTGCGAGGACAGAAGAGTTAAAATCAACCAAACTATGGCCTTAAAGTGTACTTTAAATTGGCTGTTTGCATTAAATTTGATGGTGTGTGTTTAAGACTGGTAAAAAAAAAAAAAAAAAGAAAAACCAAACTTATTGAATAAGATTAATTTTATTTTAATTAAGTTTTGGCTATTTTATTTCACCCTTTAAAAGTTGTTGCACCCCTTTTTCCATGCAAATATATTCAGTTTACTGCTGTGTGGTAAAGAAAAGCTTCAAATTATGTGCTGTATGGATTACGAAACTGTTGAATAGTTGTAGCAGTATACCTACTTGCTCATGAAAACCTGAATGCAATACATTAATTTAACAGCGGTTTGCCTTATTTTTTATTTATCTTATTTATCTTTAAAATACTGATTTTGATTTTTAAAATGGTGCAGGAGCCTTTAATGTTACATGTCGGCACATTTTGGCCCCTGGTCAAGTTTCATTGCTCATATTTTGTTTCCCTCTTTATTTTTTATTGCAAGAGTCTATTTATTTGGTCTGTGTTTCTTGAGGGTTTCAGAAAACAGTTCTTTTTTACTGAGCTATATTTTCACAAAGCAGGGCCTTTGATGAATTCCTTCAAGATTAGTGATAACTAGAGTAGTAGTATTATGAGATAACAAAAAAAGGAGGCTTCTAAGGTCAGCTGTGTCAGTCAGCGGTAAGTCTTCTGGCAGCGTAGAAATTGTGATCAAAGAGCACCACCAGCGTCATCCTATGAATGGTTAATTTCTTTTTTTCCTTTTTCCTTATTTTCTTTCACAGCAGGTTAAGGATTCATCCCATTATTATCTCCAAGGTGCTCCCAGTGTTCTTTGATCTGCATCTCTGCTGCCAGTGCTATAGAATCAGTCAAAGGCTTCTTGCCACACATTTAAACAGTTATATCTATCAACAACAGAGGATATTAATCCACAAGTCTGTAAAAACAGAAACACTTTTACCATTTTCCTCCTGAACATGTACTATCTCTACATAAACAAAAAATATTATTGATTTAAAATTCATAATTTTCAACATCAGTCCTTCACACTTTGTCTGAATTTTTTTTTAGACTCCAAACTAAACTCATATGAGCAGCTTCTGGTCTGTAAACTGTCCAAAGAGAAATTAAAATTGGCTTTGGTTGTACAGTATTTTAATAATTCTTTACAGTTACTTCATATTCAGATCAGCCACTGTAGTGCATTTTTAAAGGTCAGCTTGACATCGCACTTCATGACTCTAGTCTTCCTTTCTCTCACCCTTATCTTTCAGAAGTTAGAAGTGAGCAAGCATTTGGGACACTGTGACTTTTGAGAGAGAAAGCAAGACAGTAAGAGACCTGATCAAAGACTGGAAAAATGCTATCTTGTTGGGTGTAACCTCCAAGGGCACTGATGGCCATCCTGAATCCGTCTCCATTTCCTTGTGTGTCTGACCTCAGTACCAGCTGCTCCCCGTGGCTGTGTATTTGTGCTATAGCCCTATGGCCTTTGGGTAACCTGAATGTTGTGTGTTTCTGTGTCCTCGCAGTACAAACAGGTGGAACAGTACATGTCCTTCCACAAGCTGCCTGCAGACATGAGGCAGAGAATCCACGACTACTATGAGCACCGTTACCAGGGCAAGATGTTTGACGAGGAGAGCATCCTCGGAGAGCTGAATGAGCCACTCCGAGAGGTGGGACGAGTGTTTCTGTCTTGCTTTAAAACAGCTACACATGGAGGTCTAATGCATTCGAAAGCTTGTGCACTTCTTGATATTCCCTTCATTTCAGTTCACATTCTCTGGCATTTTAGCCTTACGCAAGAGCACAGTGTGACAAAAAATGTTCAAATTCTAACAACAAAAACAAAAAACTGAGAAGGGCTTAAAAAAAATAAAGCAAATGCATGTCTGCACAGCTGACATTTTTCCTGTTGTTACTCTAATATCCCAACACTGTGACAAGTCAATGCATTTTTTTTAAAACCACAGTGCTGCTTTTCCACTGTTTCTAACTGCTGTTTTTAATCTCTCTCTGCTCAAACAGGAAATTATCAACTTTAACTGTCGAAAGCTGGTGGCATCTATGCCTCTATTCGCCAATGCTGACCCCAACTTTGTCACCTCGATGCTCACCAAGCTGAAGTTTGAGGTGTTCCAGCCCGGTGATTACATCATCCGAGAAGGCACCATTGGAAAGAAAATGTACTTCATACAACACGGGGTTGTCAGTGTTCTAACCAAAGGCAATAAAGAGACCAAGCTTTCGGACGGCTCCTACTTTGGGGGTAAGATGAGCTGGTGCTGGTACAGGCAGCCAAACTCAAAGGTCGCATGCTTTAACACACACCTTTCTATGGAGCTTAAATCTACTCTGTTTTAATATTAATAATGCTATCCTTAAGCACTTTAAGAGGATGGCCTGGGATTTAATTTTTATTTGTGATGCAGTAGCATTTGGATAGAGCTATTCTGGGTCTAATATTAGCACATTGTGAGCTTGAAGTGGTATGTTATGCACTGCTTGTCACCTCGCTTAAATATTCAGCTTCATGGTTTATGCAGGACCTTTCCCTTAATTCACATCATGAGCTGCCTCTTAAATGTAGGGCATATCCAAATTATAAAAACAGTACTTGCTGTAGTGCAACTTAAGAAATATGCACTCTAATGTCAAAGAGGTCAGGAATCTGTGAAATTACACACTATCAACTCTGTATGCTTTAGGGCTACTATAACCCATAGTTGTTATGCACTTAACTCTGTGTTATGTTCTTAATCAGGGTCAGATAATGCTTAGCCTTCTCTTGGTCCCAAAGAGCCTATGACACATGTAGGAGACAATGCTGCCATACTGCCCTCACCAAATACCAATTAATTTGCCCAGTGACAGCATATCATTTAGACTATACTGTTAAGTAATTAGAAGTGGTGGCAAAGCATTAACAGCACATGACCTGCCTGCAGAAGTTTAATTACGCCTTGCCTGTTCAAGTCCATCTCCATGCCCTCTCTCCAGGGGGTTCCAGAGAAATAATGAAAAGATGGCAGGCAATCTATCTCTGCACATGCCAAAACTAATCAACATTTTCAACAACATGGCCCCAGCTCTCTCTAGGGCCATTTTGTCTCAAATGTTCTCCAAAATGTTCCAGCCTTTGGGCCCTCTTCAGCAAGACAGACTTCAGATTCAGAGAAATGTTCAATCTGCTTAAAGGCTTGTTTCCAGCACATGTATTCCAGTAATGGCACAGTTTGGGTGAAAGCTTGGCCACTTGAAGATGCTGAGTCAAAGCTACCCAAAAGGACAATTTCCTTGAAATGCATTAGAGTAAATGCATCTGCATTTAGGTTCTTTTGCCCTTAAGTAAACATGAGTATCATAACACACAAAAGTGCAAAAGCACTAAATCTGAAACAAAAATTGTCTTGCTCGCTTTATTCTTAAGTCTTGGATCTGTAATTATTTTCCCTCTTGTGTAATATAGGCACAAGGCTTTTGACTCCATTATCCTGTAACTATTGCTGGCATTGCCACTTTTCTGGGGGTGTAAGGGTGGGGGCTAGTGATGTAGGCCTAGAGCCACTGGGAGTTTGTTACCAAACATGAGTTAGTCATTCATGAAATTAATTGGTGCAGGATCAGTACAGGGAGTGTGTGGCACATGTGGGTTCCAGTGCGGCTGTCAGTATCAGCAAGCATGATTTTAAAAGCAATGAGCATTTTTTTTCTTTGTGACTGAACAGAAATATGGAGATCTACCCCGCACAGATTGTGATATTTCGTGACTGTGTGAGTACATGAATGAGAAACAGAAACTGTCCAGTTGCTGAAACGTTCTTCTTTCTGTCAAACTGTGTCATTGTCAGTGGTTTGCAGTACAGCAAATGGCATACGTATTTGCTCATCAGCATCTCAACAAACTCACATACCCTACATGTAACTCATTCAGTTATAGACAATCTGAATTATTTACACAATTATATACTCAGCAGTCCGCTCCAGTTTGTTAGCTGTTGGATTAGGTCGAGCCAGAGAGCCTAAAGTCTAAAGTGGACACGACATGTCCTGGATGGGAGCGTCGGCTGGGCACACAGCAATCCAGTTGAGAGGGGAAATGTAATGTGACTGCAGCACTAACGCCAAGGGACACATGGATCGGTGCCAGGGCTGTTCTCTGGATGCTGCTCTGGGCTCAAAAAGAAAACATGCACTCGTCACCACAACCCTCCACTTGCCTCTTTCTCTCCTTATAGTTCAATATTGAAACACTTATCCGAACAGCATCTCTGCTACCCTATTAGTGCCCAGGCTAGGGAGGTTATTGTGTTCGTACAGTTCATCCTTTGTTGCCTGCAGTGTTGCCAGTGCAGACTGTGGGTCTCTCTTGGTTAGAGTAGAGATCAGTGACCTTGTGGTAAATCGTGCATGCCAGTCAGAGGTGCTTATCAAAAGCTTCCTTTGACTGCACCTCTAAGATGGCTCACTTTGCCTCTCAGTGAGTGGCTTGTAGTAGCTCTGAGCTTGGTTGGAAATATAAAAAAAAAAAGACAGAGTCAGAGAGAGAGAGGGGATTGGGGG
>JAVDPK010002199.1:29380-45368 GCA_034780415.1 Cichlasoma orientale
TTTTGTATTTGTGTTGCGGCTTTTGTATTTGTGTTGTGGCTTTTGTATTTGACCTGACACCTCTGGGCCACCGTAAGGACTAGACTAAAAATGAGTGAAAAGACAGCCAATGTCCATAGAAAAACTTTGACAGACCTTCAGAAAGCCTGGAGAACTATTGCTCAAGACCAATTGAGAAAGTCTGGCTCCTTGGAAGTACAACATAAAGAAATGAGGGGTGGCTCATTGCGCAGTGCTGTAAAAATCACCCAGCTTAAGTTCAAGAGGGTGAAAAAGAGACGATGAGATGTGACAGGACCTCAGCATCGGCCATGATGCTGAAGAAAAACTCCAGAAATTGCCTACCTGTCTGTGGTTGCTAGCCAAACAGAAGGTGTTCATGTGGCTATGTTAATGCTGTGAGGGAGTTAACATTACATGTCACTGGGAATCAGTGAGCCCATTGTGGATGTTCCAAAGGTCAGAGAGTGTCCGCTCTGTAGGCTGGGAGCAGTGTCGGGAAGGGAGATGGGAGCTGACAGCAAGACTCAGAGTCCAGGTGAGCGTTGCCACACCAGGCTGCAGGACACAAATTCTTTATCACAGACCAAGGAAGCCTGCTCATATTCATTAATTCACGTTCGCACACATACATACACACGCGAGCTTATGAGCATAGAAAAAGGCAGGTATAACCATGCACATGTAAACATCATGCAGATAGATGCACACTCAGACTTAAACCTATTTAAAAGCACATTCAAAGGGCAGAAGTTGTATTCACTTGCATTCATTACTTGTACCTTATGTATTATGCGTAGACACAACACTGGTTTATCCCTTGAGTTAGGTGCCTTTTTTATGTTTGGATGACTCAGTGTTAAGTAGCTTAACAAATAAACAGAAAAAAAAGGCTTCATATTCAAAGAAACCTTTGAATTTGAGGTCTGCTCATATTCATTAATTCATGCTAACACACACACACACACACACACACACACACACACACACACACACACACACACACACACTTGTCAGCATGGAGCAGTGGTTCTCAAACTTTTTCCATCATGACCCACTTAGCCAGATGAAATGGTCTGGGGTACGTGGTCCCCGTCGATAGCGAAGGGAGGTCCGGTGAAAAAACAGTGACCGTGGAGAATTTCGCTAGTCGCTAAGCTAACATACCTGCTGCTAACGTGTGCTAATTTCCTTGTTCCGCCGTGAGAATTAATGTGATCTTCAGCATTTGTTCCGCACAACCTTTCTACCAGGTCGTTCGTGGCCCACCTGTCATGACCCTGCGCCCCACAGTCAGGTATAGCCATGCACATGTAAACGTCATGCAGATACGCAGACACAGACTCAGACTTAAACCTATTTAAAAGCACATTCAAAGGGCAGAATTTATATTCACTTACATTTATTAACCAGTTTTCTTGTACCTCATTTGTCTTTTGACAAAAAAAAAGTTATGAATGACTTGCGTGCTACAGAAAAGTTAATTGTGGCACAGAAAAAATAATTAAGCTTACCACTTTGTCCCATGATTCTTTGCCTTTTTGGGGGGAATTAGAAACTTTAATCTTTAGAGAATTAAAATTTTATAAATGACTGTCTTTGTTTGTTTTTTTACTGTGGTTTATCCAGCTTTGTGACCCCAGTAAAACTGGGAAAATCAATAAAATCTCACATGCAGACATGTCATTGAGCACAGTATTCAAAAAAGAAATGATTATTTTTATTTTAACAAAACATTTTAAATTAATCTGTAAATGTTTTCAAATAAATCTGAGATCAAAAACACATGGAAGATATACTGACAATAACTTCTGCCACACAAGTAAAACTTGAAGCAGTCCAGAGCAGCATCTGTAATTCCAACACAGTGCTTCAAACAAGAGATAAAGACATTGTGGTCGTCTGTGTTGAATGCACCTTTGAGATCTAAAAACATAATGGTAGAATTCCTATTGTGCCAATTAAGCACAGTCAAGGGTTTTCCAGCATACTGTAGATAACATTTTAAGGATGCCACGTTAGTACGCAGCCAGCAGAAGTCGACCTATGTTGGGGATATTGAAGTGCTCTAAAGATCAGAGAGCTCTGAGATCAGAGGCATGCAGAGTGGGAGGAGGAGCTGCAGGAAGTTAATGAGCCAATACCTGAGCAGGAGGAGAAGGGAGCTTGGACTGGCAGCAGAGAGTGACCAGGCAGCGTGGCGTTTTGGAGTTGAAGTGAGCAGAATGGTGTACTGTAGCACTTAACGGGAAGTGTGGCTGGAGATGATGAAGTCTGGCAAACAGGAAGCAAAGCAAGCAGGCTGGTACACACTGCAAAATGTACCAACCTGACCATAGCTACCACTGTGGGTTAGAAAATATTCTGGCATATACTGGCAGGAAAGTTAGGTTTGATAAACTACAGAAGCTTATAATGATGCACATGTATGTCAGGAGCTGAAGGAAGCAGCTACCCCCCCAAAAAAAAACATGTACACAGACAAACACGGAGCCACAGGAATCAAGTGAGAAGGGGTTGGAAATTGGTTGGAAATCAGAGAGGACATATGTTGTCCAGGTTGGTGGGGTTTTGTTTGTTATTTTAATTTTCTCAGGTTGTGGAGCAGCCATCATGACAAGCAGATTGAGCATATTAAAAACATCATTAATGGGTCCAAAAAGAAGGCTTGTCATTTGAGAAAAATATATTGCCTTTCTAGCTTTGACAACATTCTGCTATAACAGCTGTCCCTTGAAATGTCAAAAGACAGCTGGAACTTGTCTTTTTTTCCCACTAGCATTCAGCTTTGCTGTATTCTCGTCTGGTAGCGAGAGTGTGTGTCATTCAGTGATGATTCAGGTTTTTATTTAGATACTTTTTTCAATGATGTGATGGTATCCAGAATATTTTGAGGAGTAGATTGAAGTGGGGTCAGCATAGTATTAAAACAAAAGGTGGGTTGTGGTTGGATTTGAGCAACATTTTAAAAGCACCAGCGAACCATGCAGCAATGGAAGAGTTAAGTACAGAGCAGGAATGAGCTGGAGCAGATGGTATTGTAGTATGACAGGGAGAGAGAGAGAGAGCTCTCAAGTAACGCAGGCATGTGATCACAGAAAACTACACTGCATAAATGGGTAGACAAAAAGTTAAAAGAAGCCTTAATATGTGCCCATGCTCAAGACCTAAAAGTCCTGACAACTTAGGAGAACAGCAGAAGCAGACGTGAATAGTAAAATCGCCAATGATTAAACACTACCATATTTTGCCATAATTTCAGTCAATAAATGAGATAAGTAATTAATAAATATCCTTGTTATGTTTAGGTGGTTGGTAAATCACAGCCCACAGTACTGGGTGAGGAATATCCACCTTGAACATATTCACTTAAAAGCTAGATCTAGAGTTGCCTAAAGTGAAAACTTTAGGCAACTCCTCCTCCTCGTCCAGCAGTCAGATGCATTGCCATCCAGTTTCATAGTAAAACATCTGAAAACGAGCTTGACTCCACAATACTCAGGCAGTTTTCACATGAAATCCAACATGTGGAAATTGAAAAGGTTGTTCAAATGAAGTCACTTGTTTGCTAGCCACTGAGCATTTATCGTGGCTATCCTTGTAAGAGCTGGGGTGCCTGACCCAGCAGCTAAAAGCTTTAGGAACCTAGGCTGGTTCTTGGGGTTCCTTGAAACTTGTTTTATATGTGAGTTAATTACATACCTAGTCAAAAATGATGAGGTTTTTCAACTTTATTATATATAAGGCTTCTTACATAAATATAGCAGGTTGTCATATGCATGGGAATGGAAATTTATGCAGCGCTTACTAGTAATAATTTTACTATAGTGATTGTAGCATATACTGTATGACTATCTCCTCATTAAGGGGTGGGTGAATCTCATTGAAACATTGCACAAACATCATCACACATACAGAATTATTAACATTTATATTTTTAAAAATATAATTTATTACAAATCCCAATTCTTTTTATTTATTTCGATTTTATGTTTATTTCATCCTTCTCCTGTGACTGTGATGTTACGTTCGTCAGTTGTGTTTACTTTGCGTGTCACGTTCAGCATTTGTCAGCTGTACGTTTGCAGAATGCAAATTAGTAATAAAGTGCTTCAATATCAGAGACATATAGCGTAACAGATGACAATTCATTCTGGCAAGGTAGGGTACAGTGTGTATTACAGTTGGGGTCTTAAATTATTGGCCAAAGAAATCAATACATGTACTATGTCCCTTAAATGTCTCTTTTAAAATTGCAGATTAAAGGCGTGCATATTTTTGGTGATTCACTGGCGATACCAACATTGCAGTATTCCACATTAACATCAAATCCAGTGTTTATGCGTTAGCTTTTCTTTGTCTTTCAAACTGAACAGGCTTCTATGCAGTTTGACTGTGTAGTTTGCAAAGCAGATGAATAAATGTATATTCATATATCATTGTTACGTGTATGTTCCATTCTGTTGTTAAGTTCTTATAAACAACCAAGTATTTGCCCTCTGGCTATGTACAGTAGTTTAATGAAGATATTACGAATAACAAGATAAATTAACCATACGTGTCTGTGCCATACTTGAGCGAAACGAAAAGGCGCCGCAGGCTAGTAATAACTAATAATAACTGGCTAAGGAAGGCACGTAGAAGGTGAAAAGTATCGGTCTTAAAGATGACTTAAACCCCTCTAGTGTCATTCCTTTACCCCATTAATTTGTTCCACTTGTCAAACAAATCAGGGTCTGTAGGAAACGGGGGTGAATCACAGCAAGAAGTGCTTGAGCTCGGATCCAGTGGCTGAGTGGAGGTTGCGTGTTCTCCCTGTGTCTGCGTGGGTTACCTCTGATTACTCTGGCTTCCTCCCCCAGTCCAAAGACATGCATGTTAGGTTAACTGTTGATTTAAAATTGGCTGTAGGTGACAATGTGTGTGTGAATGTTTGTCTGTCTTTCTGTGTTAGCCAGACAACCGGGATAGGCTCCAGACACTCTGCAGCCCTGACCTGGATAAGCAGTTAAGATGGATTTTAGATGTTCAGTTTGTATTCCATATGTCAGAATGAAGGAAGGTTGTGAATGTGGTTAAAATGTTTTAAGAGTAGCCATTTAAGCCTAATTATGAATGTTTAGTATTAATGCAGTGCTGTCATTTTTGACATTTAAAAATCACTTACAATTGCTTGTTATTCTGTAATAAACACTTTGGTTAAGGCTTGGGTGGACAATGCACAATAAGAAACTGAACATTTTTTGTGTTTTCCTAGTTAGATTTGCACTTAAAGTGATATTTGGATCTGAGGGCACAACTGGGTATTATATATTCTAATTGTAGGCAGTGGGATTATAGCCAATTAATTTTTTTTCCCAGTGCATTTTTCTGTATTTCTACCTTTCTCGCTCTTTTACCCACACACTCAATCTGCTCTCCTCTTTGAGAGCTTGTGGAGGGACCCAGGGGAGCCATCTTTCCTGTACTAAGAGCCTGGGACATGTGGGCTGCATCATCCAACAGAAGACCATGTGTGCCTTGACCTTGGTGAACACACATGGTCTTCCACTGGGTGATGTCTTCATCCTCTTTCAGCAGAGCATCCAATTTTAATTAGCGTCATTCAATTTTAATGACTACATTGTCAGTTAAGTGTGAAAAAGGAATGCATCATCGCAGTGGTAAAATGTTGCGTCCTCAGCATTAACATGCCCAAATACAGTTTAGGAAACAAGTAGAACTGCTAGGCCTGATAAAAGCAGAACAAAACAGTAAAGTGACAGAACAGCAAGGTTTATTAATTTAGTCTTATTGATTGCATTGCAAAGTAGCAACCTTGTACTTACATTTTAAAAAATGTCTCATTGTTTTTATTACAAATCCTGTTTAACTAGTAATGAGAAAGAAAACACTACCTGTTTGTCACATTTTAATCACAGCAAGTCAACTATTTTGTATGATAATGATATTATAGCTCTGCTCATTTTGGATAACAAAGCCCAGAATTTGGACCAATTAAGAATTATCTCATTGTTTGTAAAGACCACACAGTAATGGGTACTTGTAGAAGCAGCAGTCATTTTGAAGATAAAAATACATGCCCCTCACAGAACACAGGCAGAGCTACACCAGCTAAGCCTGCTCAATGAGTTCGCGCAGGATTTGGGGAGTGTTGCGATGAGTCAGAGATGTGAGTAAGCAGTGGGACTGGAGCATTCATAAATAAATTGAAGGTAGCTTACGAACCATCAGCAAAAGCAGTCTCAAGTTGAAAGTGTGGAGAAGTGCTCATCAGTGTAACATATTTTGTGTTTTACATTTTAGTGGAGACCAAAAGTGTTCAAATTGCATAAATGAAACATATATATGTGTATGTATAATGCAACAATAAAATAATACAGAATTAATGTTTGTATTTAATGTGAAATTTCTGACTTGTCGTCACAGAGGAGCTCATATGGCCCAGCTGCTAGCTTATGTCGGCTCTCCTTTTGTTCTTCATAGAATCCTTTGTCTTTCTTTTGGGAATATCTTTATAATCATAACAGCTTCTCAGTGGGCTGAGATGCTTCCAGTGTTAAAATTCTTAATATTTAATGTTGAACTTCAAAGTACTGCATTTAACTTCTTAGCAAGCAAAGATTGCCACTAATCTTATTGTTTTTGGCTTTGACATTTATTTATTTATATTGCACTTGCACTTCAGATGAAACTGTGCTTTGCGTTCCATCTCTTTCTGCAAAAACAGTTTTAAGAGGCCTGAGGGCTCATTGCAGCTCAATACCTCACCCTGTCAATGCTGGCTTCATCCAGAAAGCCATAGAACAAGAGGATTTAATACAGCGCTGTGGCACTCCTCTCCAGAGGGGATTACTGGAGCAATGCTGTGGGAAATAGACCCCTAGCACAGCTATAGCCAGGGCTGCCCTGCCAGCACACACTCACAACACATCTGCAAATTTGTACCTACACGGTCGTTTTACTCTCTTTGACATCCAATCACCCCTCTTGCTAACTTAGCTATTGTCCATTCACGCTCCCACACACACAAACAGTAATAGGAGATTATTTTTATGCTTCATATACAGTACACACTGTATTTCTCACTCTCCGTCCTGCCAAATCATGCATTCTCTCTTCATTAGTTCCCTTGTCTCAGTTTTCAAACCACTGCACACAATCATAACCACTTTACACTCAGTGACCAGAAGAATACAGGGCCTTATGCAGTCTAATGCAAGTCAATGCAGTTTCTTTGCAGTAGTTTGTGAAACTTAATGTCATCTTTTAGTGTATTTTTTGGCTTTTATTATATAGAGCTGCACAATTGCAGTAACTTCATATATGTGGAAAGGTAGGACAAATGGCATTTTCACTCTATTCATATTTTAGTTCTTTTTTATTTCACTAACTAATGGGTAATGTTACAGTGACTACATAAGTCTCATATAGTCTACATGCTTATCAACATCGCTCACTGACAACTGGTAGCACACCATGAAGACTTTCATTTTAGGTTAAGTTTTTCCAGGGCATGATAAAACCAAGTTTTTACTTGCAGATCCCAATATGAGTGGGTTACATTGTAAAATTTTGTTTGGCAGTGTGATTGTAAATAAAATCTGCTGCAACGACAATTAGCCTCTTGCCAACGCCAAATCGGGCAGTTTTTTTTTTTTTTTAAATACCTAGAAAGGATGGATTGATCTGATATTTGGATTGGATGACAGCTCAAACATGACTAAAAAAGCTGAATCAGGTATAGATGGCAACAAACCAATGTATCAGCTGATCTATATAGTTCAATATCATCATATTCTGTATGTTTGCAAACCTGTTTTTTAACTTTGCACAACAGTCTGGTCACCAGTTTGGTCACACACTGCTGTGGGATAGCATCCCCATTCTTCAACCAGCATTTGTCCCAAGTCAGCCAATGTGGCTGTGTTAGTCACTAGGGCACGAGCGGCACGCCCAAGCCGATCTCACAAGTGCTTAATGGGTTTGATGTCTGAACTGCAGGCAGGCCATCCCATCCCGTCCACTCCAAAATTCTGGAGGTAGTCTGTGATAAACCCTGCTCTGTGGGGGCGAGTGTTGTCATCTGTGGAGAGATGGGATTGCCACTGGTTGCAGAATCTCATCTGGTTATCTCTCTGCGTTGCGATCACCTCTAATGATGACAAGCCTGATTGTCAGCACCTGGTGTACCAGAAGCTTAAAACTAGAGTTAATAGCAGAATAAGCTGTTTGGCATTTGCAGAGAAGATGTGGCAAGTTTTTCATGGGCACAGCCCACATACTCAACTCTGCTGCTCAACTCCCAAATCCATTTTCCTTACAAATGTGGCACCGTTTAAAGGGAAATAAACAGGCTTTCCAATGGTATAAAATTTATTGCCAAAAGGCATTGTTACAACAAAGAAATAATCGACCAAACACAAATTTGCTGACTTTTTGTGCTAAGTTTATAATGCACGCACACACACACAGATCGCTGTCATTACACCCGCAAAGAAAGATCTGCACAAGAGAGCTACACATGCTTTAAATAAAAAAAAAATAAAAATAAATTAACTCTGACATTTCTACATTTTGGGGAAAGAGATTTTTAATATATGTAAAAACAAAATCTAACACATTAACAGGTAAAATAAAAGTAAAGAATGAAGAGAAATAAATTTATAGTTGAAAGTCAAACTATTCCTGTGGGTTTCTTTAACAGTGTGATCTGATCTAGGATGAGGGGTTTGGGAAAGTGCACTTTTTTGAGAGCATGCATATAAGAATGAGCTGGATATTGGGTTTATAAGTGCAGCCTACATGCAAACATATCATGATGTGCAGACTCAGGCTCTTCCGCAGACACATGCCACTTAAATAAACAAGCCCTTCATGCAGCAGAGACATAGTTGCACCCACACAGTTCTGTGTGCTGGAGCGCTACAATAGTGCAGCTTATTAAATGGATCATTCGTTTTCCTGAGCAGTGCTGGCAGATAGGGGCTGGCAGACACATGAACTTGGAAAAAACAAAACAAAAACAGAACTTTAAGCGCTGCACTGCTGTGCAATAAGCTCTATTTTTTTAATGCTAAGGAAAGGAAACCTTTAGTGTTGAATTATGTGCAACAAATGCATACTGCATTTTCAGAAAAAGTCACGAGATGAGCTCCAGATTTAAACCCCTGAACATACTTGTGTCTTTTCTGTTGTGTTTCTTACAGAGATTTGTTTGCTCACACGGGGCAGAAGGACAGCCAGCGTCCGAGCTGACACGTACTGTCGTTTGTACTCACTGTCTGTTGACAACTTCAATGAGGTACTGGAGGAGTATCCTATGATGAGAAGGGCTTTCGAGACTGTTGCTCTGGACCGGCTGGACCGTATTGGTGAGAAAAATAACATTTTATGACTGAAAATACATCAAGTCTCATCTATTTAGGCCATTGTGCAAACCAGTGCTACACATTTCCAGTTAGTGAGATTTGGTGGCATTTGCATCAGGAGAACAAACATTTTCAAACCAGAACTGGAGTTCTCAGAGAAAGCTTAAGGGCTATAAAAATGTTCTCACTGATACCCAATGACTGAAATTACTTTCAAAGTCATCTGCATATAAACATGCAGATAGAGCTCTGGTTTTAAAATCCCTCTGTGAATTCTCTTACGCATACAATTGATATTCTCTCCGTATCCATCACTGTTCCCAGGCTCAGCCTAGGCAGATGAAAAATTCACAATGAAATGCACGCCTGTATCATCACTCAGCCTTCGCTGCATCCTCTGTTTTATCCTCAGCTATGTTTAGAATGGAAGATAGAGAAATTGCTTCAGGGGGTCTCTTTGTAGAAAATGGCTGCTTTGAAAAAGATGTGGTGGGCCGATAGTTATGTTTCTCTGAAATGGTCTCCTGCATCCATCCCATCTCCTGGGCTTGATGCTTATGTACACTCTTATTTTAAAGTAGAGCAGAGATCTGTAAATTAATTACTCTCTTGATGGACTTGGCACAATCTGATTTGAGGTGTGCAGGTGATAAAAGGTCAGGTGGTAACAGGTCAGGCTGGATATAGTTGGGCAAATTGATCTGGGGCTTATAGCATCTGCAATATCATCAGATTTCACAGCCTTTTGTTAACACCAAATTGAAAATGGCACTGATGTGAATTAACCCCGTCCCTGCTAGCACAACCGTTCAACAATGACTAATGGACTTTAACATCTGGGTTGTGCACATTTTGTTAAGAGGGTGGTTCAGCAGTTTATATGCCTGCCATGGTGACCCTCAACTTACCTCTTTGACCTTGTGCACACCTCACAAAGCAAACACTAGTCAATTGGACAAATGAACATAGGACAAAGATTATTCTTTTTCTTTTTTTTTTCAATGATTATTTGATATGTACAGCCAATAACAGTAAAGAAAATATGCCACCAAAGGTATAGTTGTAGGAGCTCAGTGCAGTTTGCAGTAGTCTTGAGCCTGCATCTTGTGGTACAATGTTTGCTTTATGATTTCTCCTTTTTTAACTAGGAAATTACAGTAAAAGCCAATCTAACATATACCAGATACACCTTAGGTTGTCATGCATCCTGGGTTTTTGTCTCTGGGTAGGTATATCCTCCCTCCTGTCTTTTGTTGTTTGTATTACTCTCTGTTTTTTGTTTTTTTGTCTTTCCCATTCTGCCCCATACCCCTTTTCTTTCTTAAATATTTTCTCCACCCTTTTGCCACTTGTGATTTTCAGGTTCTTATATTTTTTTCTTAAACCTCTTCATTCATACCTGTTCCTATGCTAGTTTTTTCTTTTAGAAAGGGTTGTTGGAATAATCTTTCTTCTCTTACTTTTCACTCTTGTTGTCTCTGTGTCTGTTCTTGTGTTTGTGTGGACATGTGTTCTTAAAGGCAAGAAAAACTCCATCCTGCAGCACAAGGTGCAACACGACCTCAGCTCTGGTGTACTCAACTACCAGGAGAATGAGATCATCCAGCAGATTGTGCAGCATGACAGGGACATGGCCCACTGTGCGCACCTCATGCAGAATGCCCCACCACAGACACCTCCCTCACCTACCCCTGTCATCTGGGCCCCACTCATCCAGGCACCTCTCCAGGCAGCAGCCGCCACCACCTCTGTAGCCATCGCCCTGACACGTCATCCTCACCTCCCACCAACTCTCTTCAGACCTCCAGTTTCTGTCCTGGGTTCCCTAAAGGACCCTCCCAGCCGACTTAAAAAGTTCCACACATTTGTTCCTTCATCCACATCACCTGGCTCCGCTGGGGACTCTCCTTCTAGCACACCTTCTAAGCTGCACACTGGGATGGACATGCAATTACTAGCATCTTTCCGGGCCCAGCAAATTACGTCCGATTCAGGGGCAACTGGTTCTAGCCAGCATGCTTCAGATAGTGGAGTCCAGCAAGGATTTTGTGGGTCTGGGGCTGGGTCCAGTGGAGGAGGAACCTCTGTGTTCCCATTTGGTCAGTTCTCGTCTGCTGGTTCACCTTCATCTAGTATGGCCCAGCTACACCCTCAACCACAAAATCAACAATCCTTTCGCTCTGGAACACCACCTCTATCAAATCTCTTTCATCAAGGATCTATAGGTGGAAGCACAGGGTCAGGACTAAGTGGAAGTATAGCTGGAGCTTGTGGTGGTGCTACAGGGTGGTCTTCAGGTGGAGCAGTTGGAGGTTTTGTGGAAGGAGACACTGGAGGGGACACTGCTTGGGCTGGAGAGGACTTTACAACTGGGGTGTCAGAAGTAACTCCTGGTGGGCACTTTGGGTTGGGAGGAGCTATTGGCAGATCAGTAGGAGTGATCTCAGGGGAAACTGTGGTGGGAGTATCTGAGGGATCAGTGGGTGCTGCTTATAACAGGTTATCAGGTGGGGCATCGGGTGGATCAGTGGTACCCATTACATGTGGGTCCATAACTGATACAGCAAAGAGATCAGTAGGGGGGACTTCCAGAGGATCAATGGGAATCACTTCTGGGGGATCAGTGGGTGGCAGTTCTGGAGAATCACTGGTAGTGACAACCACTGGAGGATCATTGGGGAGGGCTTCTGATGGATCAGTGGGACTGGTTTATGGTGCAGCCTCAGGGGGAACATTTGGAGGGTTTTGTAGTGATTCAACTCAAGGGAATCATGGGGGATCATTGGGGAGGACTTCTGGTGGATCAACAACTAGCCATATAGGAGGAGGTTCAAGTGGGACAGGGGGAGGAGTGATTGGAGGGCATATAGGCAGAGCAGTAAGTGGCGCAGTTGGAAGCCATATAGCAGGGTCTACAGCTTGTCCTGTTGGAGGAATTCCTGGTGGAATTACTGCTGGACTTCTTAGTTCCTCTCGCTGCCAGAGTCCTATATCTAATAATCCCCTTTCTGGTCAGCTTCTCCAAAACCAGCCATCTGCCAAGCCTCCTCAGGTGGCGACTCTGCAGCAGTTTCCTGGAGGAGGCAGGACTAGTAGTGGATTAAACCTTTTCCAGTCCCCCCAACAAGGCTCCCCATCCTCTAGTAGAGGACAGCACAGTCAGCAGCCCACTGAGGGCTCCCCATCTTCCCTCAGCCATTCTAGCCTGGTAGGCCTCCAGTCTGGCTGCTTATCTCACCAGATGTCACTGGAGAGGTCTGCATTGGCTTCTCTGGCCCAGTATGGTTCAGCAAACGCCTCTCCCTGCCTTACCCCGGTGGCACCCAGTCCCACTGTTCAAAGCCCAGTGGCAGGCAGAACTTTCCACTACAGCGACCCTTCTAGTGTCACAGGATCCCACAGTTCTTTGCTCATGCCTCAATATTCTCTTCCTTCACAGCTTCCCAGCCAGCCACACACAACAGGGAGAGATTCTCCTCTGGGACGTTTTTCTGAGGACCTAAAGCTTTTATCCAGCTCTCATTCATCTCTACCCCAGGAGGTGGCCCAGGCCTTAGGCCACCAAACTCCTTGCTCCTCTGTAGAACCTGGGTATTACGCTTCTCCATTTTCCTCTCCTACTCTTGTACCTAAACCCTGTAGCTCAGTGCCAGAGCACATGACTCCTCCAATCCAGATGTCTCCGGGGCACCCTCACCAGACTCATTCCCCCGGGGCCTCCCCAGCCGTGTCTTTACGGAGGGGCTCTGCTGCCTTTTCATCAGATCTAGAACCTCAATCTGTCCGCTCTAAACTCCCTTCAAATTTGTGAGGATTGATCACACCCTCCTGTGCTCCTTTGAACTAAACACACACAAACTATCTCCATTTGTGGCATTCTTTTCTGTCTTCAGACGTCACTGTTTCACTTTTAATTTTCAAAAATTTTACATTTACTGTGATTTAAAAGACACTTTATGGGGTAACTCAGAGCTCTATAGTACACTTTATTTGATTTATGCTTTGTTCTTTTTTATTCATTAATACTGTATATAGATAGAATTATATTTAACTGATAAGTTAATCAAGGTACTGGGGGGTGTGAAAATGATCTTCATTTAAAAGACAGTAATTTTCTTTATTTCTAAAACTATGCCAAATTCATGTGTTGATGTTTGAAGGTAATTCAGTGGACTACACAGTAATACTCTTTTTCTGCAGGAACCTATGCACTAACACCTGCATGTATAAATGTTTTTGTTTTTTTTGTGTGTGTGTATGTGTGTTTAAAAATTATCTAAATTTTTAGCTAAAAAAAACGTGCTTTGAGACAGACTGACTCTTGTATTATCTCATTTAGGATCACATATTGTTGATCCTTAAATGTATCTATTAGATTGTACTTATTTATTCTCTGTATAATCTTTTCAAAACCTTGAGGGATGGAGAAGAGATTTTAGGAAACCAAAAAGACTTTTCCTGTGGGATAATACTTCAACTCTTCTTGACCCATCAATCCTTGTTTTATACCACTTTCTCATATTATTACTGTTTTTCAAGCAGGGGTAGAGGGGTTCAGCGAGCTTCCCTCCATATAAAATATTGAGACATAACAGTATGTGAGTGGCTGGCTTTCTGCAGAGTCCTCAATCATGTCCTAACAAGCTCACTTTGTCTTCCAAGCTCATGTTGCTAATGTGTATAGAAAGCATGTGCAAGCATATTTTTCTTCCTGACTGTGGGAAACTGTTAATGCGTGAGTGTTAGGAGAATAAGTGTGAATCAGTGGAACAGTCAGATGCAAAGCAAGACTTTTTCCTGGACTGATCAAAACAACGTTTGCCTTTTTACACAAAAACTAGGACTTCCATTAATCACGGCGTGTATGATGCACTGTGTAGCACTCAGACCATTTAAAGTAAAAAATAGCCAGATGTTTAATATCCCACAAACTAGACTTTCACATAGGAGCAGTTGTATATTCAGTACACATGCTGAACTATGTGAAAAATGCTGGAAACTGAAATATACCTTGATCTTTAATTACTTCTACTTTACCTGCATTACTTTTAGGTTAGCTGATATGTGCTGTCAACAAAGACATGGCTCCTCATATTTGAAGGCTAATGCTGAGCTTAAGATGTTGAATGTATGTACATTTGTTGTTGCTTAAAGTAAGTACGTTTGTTATTGTAGATTTACTGAAGGAACATTGCCCCGGGGAGTTTAGAGACTGTTCCACCACTGAAAAGGTCATGGGTTCAATATCTTTGATAGACGTTTCCATCAGCAGGAGCCATTTCTACTGCCAAAGTGTCCTTTATCAAGACACAGAATAAGTACTTGCTAAATTGTTTGTGAGTTTATTGGATGTGTTACTCAGTAAGTCCCCTAAAACAGACCACTCCTCTGCATGTAAAATATTGCTGTACAACCACACTGCCAATATAAACCTGACATATATATATATATATATATATATATATATATAGTACTTTACAAAAATTACAGTGTATATATACTGCCATGTGAAAAAGACAGTACATCCCATCATTTAACAGCTTGTAAAACAACCTTTAGCACCAATACCTTCAAGTAATCATTGTCTATATGACTTCATGTGTCTCTCACATTGCGGAGGAGGAATTTTGACCCACTTCTTTACAATTTTGCTTCAGTTCATTAAGGTTTATGAGCATTCATTTATCCACAGGTCTCTTAACATTGCAACACTTTTCTTTCTTTTCTTTTCTTTTTCAGTCATTCTGTTGTAGATTTGCTGCTGTTCTTTGGGTCATTGTCATATCGTCACCCTCTTACAATAATGCATTTCTTTCAGAAAAGACGAAGCAGCTGAACTAAACATAGAAAATATGATGATTTAGACAAAAATAAAATTTTCATTAAAAAATGGCTTAGGCCAACATTTTAAGAGGTATGATGATATTGCACCACCCATGTTTGGCCTAGTTTGAGCTGTTGGACAGATGGCCTCACATTGGACTAAAATACTTTGGTATACAGAGGAGCTCATGGTCAACTCAATGACTGCAAGGTACCCAGGTCCCCTGTGGTTGCAAAAGAAACCCAAGTCATCACCCCTCCACCACCATGCCTGTCAATTGGTATGAAGTGTTTGTGTCAGTGTTAATTTCGTTGACGAAATATTTTCGTCATAGTTTTCGTCAACGACCCTTTTTTTCATGATGAAAACGAGATGATAACAAAATTTAGACTTCCTGAAAGGATAAAAATGATGACTAAATTAATTGACACTTTCGTCGACGAATGAAAACGAGATGAAAAAGTTTGGCAGGGACGACATCCTATCGGAACGGATTTCATTTTGTGACAGGGCGGGACAAGTTAGGAAAACGTCCAATCAAACGCACAGTTGCACAAATTTTGATCTAAACCCGGGAAGGCACACTAACCTGTTACTATGGTAGAAAATTATGTAAACAATGTCAGCAGGGAGAAAGAGCAGAGCCGATGTATGGACACATTTCTCTTTTGACGTCGTGACAAACAAAACGATGTGTAAACCATGTGACTCTCTCGGCTAAAAACACGACAAATCTTAAACAACATCTGTAAGCCAGTCAGCCAGATCTCCATGCAAAGGTGAGCATTTTAAT
>JAVDPK010002199.1:64114-78998 GCA_034780415.1 Cichlasoma orientale
GTGTGTGTGTGTGTGTGTGTGTGTGTGTGTGTGTGTGTGTGTGTGTGTGTGTGTGTGTGTGTGTGTGTGAGACAGAAAGAGAGAGAGCTAGAGCGAGAGAGCAAGGTCAAGGATAACTTGTATCTGTATATTAAGTCACTTGGCAAGAAAGCACCATATAGTACTGATAGTACCCTGTATAAATATATATTCCAATTTCATACTGTAGAGGAACAACTGTATAGTTGATAATGTGTTCATTTATTAATTTACTGGAGTCTTACTTTAAATATTTGTCATTTTGGGTAAAAAATAAACCCCAACAACTCCCTCCTTTGACACTTTTACCAAAAGGTGTCAATAATATGTCGCCAGTTTTATTAACCTATTGATCAAAACTCTTAAGAACAAAATGGCATGATTAGAATATATTTTAAAGCACACTAAGGCTTATTAAGTGCTTCAAACTACTCCCTGGGTCTCACTGTATTATGCTATCTGTGTTTATACTTAACAAAGGTCACACAGTTTAGCACAGCTCTTTTTTTTCAATAAAGAATGGAAAAGTAAACGCATTTAACGACACAATTATTATAAACACTCATATTTTCCAAAATTACCCTCCTTTTCTATAAATAAAAACAAACCTACAAAAAGCCAAGCAACTGTACTAAAGCACGGGACACAAAATCATGATCATTTGCAAGCACACATAGCTCAGAACATATCTATTTATGCACATAACATAACATAATTATTCATTATCACACCTTCATCAAGTAGTACTTATTTTATAGACAATTTATTCTGTCAATGATGTTTTGTTCTATAACTCACTCACTAAGTAACCAAATCTAAATTTTATTTAATTTTGGCCCGAAAGGCATACAATCACTCGAACTCTGCTGCCATACTTTAAAATCTGTCAATAACCCCACCGGGAACTCTTAAGACATAAAAGGACCCTGTTGGGCTGATTGTTTTATTAACACCACCTGGACTAGTACACAGGTACCATTCCATTTTCCCGAGACTCCCAACCTCCACAGGTCACCCTTCTGTTTAGTCAACCAGGGCCTGTTAAAGCCCTGTCACACTGGCAATGTTCCCATAACCAATAAGACAGGTGTCTGCTCTCAGGCAGACATTCTTCCTGGTAAGAAAGGCACATTTTACTTATCAGGGCACAGCAGGGAGCGGTTACTGGTACTCACAGAAAGAACTAGTCCAGTATATCAAAGTTCTGAGTTTTCCTAGTTTATAGTTTCAAAAAAAATTGAGTTATGTGACTGCAGGCCTTTTGGGGTCAGTATTTAAATTTGAATCGAGACTGTGGTCAGATCAGGTCTAACTATTTAACATAATTTTATTTATTAATTTTATAACACCCTCACTTTAAAACCATCAGCTTAAATCTACACACAGTACTTTGACAAGACACCAATTTTGACCACATATGTTCATGTTTACTGCACGTTCATGTTTGATCTCTCGTAGCCATACCTCCTTTGTTAACACCCAATTTTGCAGAATTCGGTGAACAACAGGTTTCTGCTTACCCATTTTGCTGAGGCCTCACTGTGAATGTTTGCGGAGATTAAAGCCTTGACGTGAGTCGTGGAGAAAATATTCACCTTCGTCCTCTCACGCCAATCATTCCCCTTCACAAATCACGTCGAGGTCACCATTTGATAACATGTTCGTTTATTTGTGAAGGAATTAACCTGAAACACTTTAATTAAAAAATTAAGACATTTATTATATTGAAACATCAGAAATCATCACTCATGTACATGAGGGCTCAGAGCTCAGGAGGAGACAGGCCTGTGTGTGCTCTGCCTCCATCCCTTCTGAGCCGTGTTTCTCACTAACCAAAATATCTTTATAGTGTCACTTTATCACACATAAACAGAGTGTGTGTGCTGCAGTTTAGCCTTCGTTATTGCCCGTCCAGTGCTCGCTTTCGTGACTCAGATCGCTCCCATCAGCGATAAAGCTCTGTACTAGAAGCACATCTTCCCCCCCTGATGTTTACCTAATCATTAGAAGGTTTTATCCAACATAATAACAGAACGTGGTGATGTTTAATTGTACATACTGTGGCAAGACCTTTAAGATTAAGATAAACTGATACCGAGAAGTTAACCTGGCACATTCTAATGTTTATGGTATTTATTTAATTGTCTATTATTGGCTTTACTTTAAATATTTTATATTATAATAGTTTTAATTTAAATATTTGTCATTTTGGATAAAAAATAAAAATAAACCCCAACATAGTATATGATGGAAAATATTTCTCAGTAATAACAACAAAAAAGAAGTTCAAAATTTCTGGTGATATGATTCATTATCTTTATGCACAGTGATGAGGCATCGAAGTCAATGCCGCATTTAGGTATGGATGCTCTGCACTATATCACATAGTTTGATATGCAGGTGCACGGAAGCACAGGGTTTCCTGCAGCAAGCAGGCAGCTCTCTTGTCAGAGGTGTACCCAGGCATGACACGTAAAGACACACATGCATACACACAGAACCATGCATACTCATGCACGCACACACACATAGACGCACACACTTCCCCTCTTGGCAGCCATCCGCCGCAGGATGGCTGATAAAAATATCACAGGCCCTATCAGGCAATTAAACAGGGAGACGCAGCAGAGTGTGTTGCCTGCTTAATGGCTTCGGCCTTCCCGCAGAGAAGTCAGTGTGACTGGCCAACAGGGGGGATACAGACCACTGATGGAGTGGGAAATCAAAAGGTGGGAGAAGCAGCTACATTGGTCACAGTGAACAGTTATGCTGTCATGTGGTGGAAGAGGATTAAAGAGAGAAAGTTTCTGTGGAAAAAAAGGAGGTTTAGATGTAAAGTTATGTTGAAGAATATAATAAAGAGATTAATCATTTATTTAAAGAACGTTTCCTTTATACTTGGGGTAAAAATTGCAAACCATAAAAATATCAATAGTTTGTTGGTACAACTTTGTGGCGAGACATAATTATGATTGACAATTGCTTTGAAATAGTTATTGTAATATGGTAATTCCTTATGTTCCTTATGTGCAGTCAAAGAATAAATTTTTTGAGGTGCCAGGTTGATCAAAATCATTTCCCTCATGCTTGTCTTTAGAACCATTGCATTTTTAGCTTCCTTGTAGCACATTATAAATCAGTTGTAAGTTGTAACTTATTGGTTTATTAATAGTTAACAATTCATTTGTCAGTGCCTTAAAGATCTGTTAGGAGAATAACTGATTTGTATTTATGTTCTACTTTAGACAGTTTGACCATTTATAAGTGCTACAGAAATCTGACTAATAAGAATGCAGTCATTTACTTATTTTGTTTTTATAGTGATAGGCTACACTTGAGGTCATTATGGGTATGGATGCTTGGATTTCTACATTGCTGAATAGCTGATATCACCTCTATTTAAGTGCCCCTGAACAAAGCTCTCAGTCACGACAGTCTCTGGTGATGCTGCTATGTAACCATCACTGCAGCCCTACAGTTAGATTTTACATTGCTATGACTGCCCAATAGTGATAACTTGGTTTCACAGTAAGAAAAAACTTCTATTCTGAGTCATAACTAAGACATAACCCTGGAGTTGCCTCACTCCTGAACATGTAGAACATAATGGAGGTGATGGATCCACACTCCACAGTGGACATTCCTCAAACACTCTTGGGCGCTATCAGCTGGGTGGTAGAGGTTAGTGTCTGCTCCATATCTCAGTTCCAGCATGTCTACCACTCTCACCTCAGCAGGGGCTCTGTGATGGAGTCCATATCACCTCACACAATCTCACTGATACAAGGTGGAGACACAACGTTGGTTTGTTATAGTATGTGTGTCTGAGGGAAACAGATACAGTAACAAAAAAAGGAAAGTGAGTGAGTGTGGTCTCATGTTTCCTAGATTCACTGGAACAATAGCGCTGATAACTCAAACAGACAAACATTCACCATAGAGACAAAACCTGGACTCAAAGGGCATTTGCTGGTCAGAACAACCTTTTCAAGCCAAAATATGAAAAAAAAAACAAAAACAAAAAAAAAACCACACATTTTAGTGCATTGTTAATCATGAAAACTCACTTTGTATGTCTGCCTGCAAGTTTGGTCCAAATTTTGATGTACCGTTTGTATAACTACATGTTATACAAACAGTATATTATGTAAAATGGCTGCGCGTGTGAACGCAGTAGCTCCCGTGTTTGTTTTCTTGTTTTTACTTGTGTCTACGTTCACCACGTTAACGGAAGCTATAATACTATACAGCTGGTCCGAACTGTGGAACACTGGGGTACAGTTCAGACTCCATACACCACCTAAACTGGACTTTATTCCACCGGAGCTGCTACAGACTCTGGAGCCCATGATGACCATCCACCATCCACCTCATCCACTTCTTTTGGACGCTAGAAAAACATTTACTTCCGCTCCACCTGGGCGCACCGTCTCTATAACGGCTCTCCCTCTTTGCGCTTGACAGACTGCATGTAAAACAGCTGCCTCCTTCTGTTGCGTTATTACTTTATTTACTTTATTTTATTTAGCAGACGCTTTTATCCAAAGCGACTTACAAAAATAGGAAAAGTATAAAATCAAAACATTAAAACATTAAAACAAGGCAACATTAAAACAGTATTGCAACATTAAAACAGTATCAGTTATCAGTGTTTTTGTTGAAAAACTGGGGGCTGCAAGAGCATAATGTTGTAATGCTTTGTATTCACAAGTCCTTCCGGTACCAAACGATCGCTAGTGCTAATAGCGGCACTTGCTAGTAATATATCTGGTTATAGCGATCCGCTCTGGAAGCTGAAGTAGAGAAAAAAATAAGAGCTGAAATTCTCAGCACAGTGAGCACAACACACAAACACAGCAGAGAGCGGTGGAGGAAAAACATGTCAGCAATGATCCACTTAGAATTAAAGGGAATCCGTCGCAGCAACGGAGAGCTTTTTAGACTGAGTTTTTTTTTTTCCTAACGCCTGAGCCACATTCCAGTCCAGTAGGTGGTGGTAATGCAGCTCTAAGCTGGTTTGCCCACCGCCGTTAAACCCACAAGAAGAAAACGACGACAGAGAACTTTAATGTTGGCAATCCGGGTGAAACGAGACACCTGAGCGCTGCAGAGTTTAAATGAAGCATTGAAGCAACAAATTTGCTTCGATGATTTTTTTAATCGAATTATTCGAGTTAATCGATGAATCGTTGCAGCCCTACTTACAAAGCTGCAGCAGCCCCACACTTGGGCATGTCTGACCACATCTCAGTGGAGCTGATTCCTGCCTACAAGCCTCTGGCCTGCAGAACAAAGCAGACCACCAGGACAGTGCAGGTTTGGACTGAGGAGGCCTCCTCTGCACTTCAGGACTGCTTTGAACACACAGGCTAGAGTGTGTTCAGGATAGGGGCAGACCTGGAGGAGTATTCATCATCTGTACTGTGTTATGTTTAGTTCTGCACTGATGTTCTTCTCCCTGTCAAGGCCATCATGGAGTTTCCCAATCAGAAAACATGGCTGAACAGCACAGTCCGGTCCCTGCTGAAGGCCTGGGATATTGCCTAAAGGTCTGGAGATAGGCTGGCTTATAGCAGGGCCCAATCAGAACTGAGAAAAGTTAATAAGCAGGCCAAGCTCCGACAGCGCATTGCAGAACACTTCAATGGCAACAACCCCTGGAATATGTGGAGAGGCATCAGAAACTTGACGGATTATAAAAATAGCAGTCAACTGGCCAGTCACAACTCCACCTTGCCTGACACCTTAAACAGCTTCTTTGCACGCTTCAACACATTGGGCAGCAGAGAGGCTACTCATCTCCCCCCGCTGGAGGAGCAGCACCAGCCCCTTGTCCTGCAGCAACACCAAGGCTTCAGGACCGGACAAGGTGACAGACCGGACTCTGAGAACGTGCAGTGACCAGCTATCAGGAGTATTCCTGGACATTTTCAATCTGTCCCTGCGGCTGGCCATGGTTCCTGAGTGCCTCAAGTCCTCCACCATCATACCGGTACCGAAGAAGACGTCCATCACCTGCCTGAACGATTACCGGCCTGTCGCTCTGACCCCGGTAATCACAAAATGCTTTGAGCGGATTCTTCTGAGGTACATTAGAGACTCCATCCCTGCAGACCTGGACAGCCTTTAGTTCACCTACAGAGGGAATCGGGCAACAGAGGAATCTGTCTCCATCACCCTGCACACAGCCCTGACCCACCTGCAGCATCCTAACACCTACGTCAGGATGCTATTTATAGACTTCAGCTCAGCATTTAACACAGTCATCCCAGACAAGCTGGCGCTGAATCTATGTGAGGTGGGTCTGCCTGTGTCACTGGATCAGAGACTTCCCCACCAACAGGTTTCAGGTGGTGAGAATAGGTGAGGCAGCCCAGTCCTCTTTACCCTGTTCACACACGACTGTGTTGCCATCCACCCAACTAACACAGTTGTGAAGTTCGCGAATGACACCACGGTAGTGGGTCTCATCTAGGACAACAATGAGACCCACTACAGAGAGGAGATCCAGCAGCTCACCCAGTGGTGTTCTGCCAATAACCTGGTCCTGAACACAGGAAAGGCTCTCCTTCCTTAGGAAACTGAAACAGGCTGGACTCTCCTCTCAGCCGCTCATGAACTTCTATCGGGCCACAAAAAGAGAGCCAGATCCATCACCTCGGACCCCAGCCACCCGGGCCACAGGTTGCTTGTACCACTTCCATCAGGAAAGCGCTACAGAAACATACGGACTACCACCACCAGACTGAGGAACAGTTTCTTCCCCAGAGCTGTCAGAGGCATCACCCCCCACAGCCCCATACACAAACCTCACACACCTCATCACCCTGCAGTCACTCACACTCAGACACCTCCCCTAACAGCAACACCTAGACCCTCACCCCCCCACTGCAGCCACACACTGCACTCACACACCCACCTCCTCCCCGCTGCCACACACCTACTCCCACCTCCAGCCGCACACATAATACTTCCCACCTAATAAGGGGGAGGCTGGAAATGACTTTTCTTTCCTGCACTATTCTGCATATTCTACTTTAAATTTAACTTACTGTGTATTTTACTTTATGTATACTGTATATATGTTGTTGTTTTTTAACACAGTGGTTGCAATGGACATTTCGCTGAACGTACAGTGACAAAGTAATCTTATCTTATCTTATGTCGCACAACAATGACAGTGCAAGTGTGAAATATATTTACCTTAAACTGGGTTTGGGATTAAGATTCGATCATTTGGAAGGGGGTTACTTTTACTGAGCACTATACCATTAAGTGTGCTAAATTTGGATTAACAGACAACTGAGCATCAGCGACTAAATATACAATACTGACTAATGTAAAACTATCAGCCATATTATAATCAGCCTGCTGAGTGTATTCATTATCATCACTGCATTTCGAGATAAGGCCCCTCACCATTGCAAATATGAATTTGGATGGAATAAAAACATGAAAACACACAAAGATGATTGAAATGAAAAACTTGAGATAATAGCTCTTTGTGTGGCTGAGCTCAGTCTACATTCTCCCCTCCTCACCAACACTAACATCCAAGTGAAAGGCTGCAAAGTCAGCTCTGGTCCAGTCTGCTCTTGCTCCATAGCTCAGCCTCCCTGTGTGTGTGCTGCAGACAAAGATAGGACTCTCAAAGGGCCAGCACAATGCTGGGCGGCTCAAAGGCTCCCATTTCTGCTTGCTCCTCTCACTCCCCCTCTATCACACTTTTCCTAATAGAAAAAAAAGCCTAGCCCACACATCAGAACATGCAGTAGCATTGACAAAATGACTTATTACCCCTCGCTGCACACTTCCTTCTCCCTCCCTAGATTCATCAAACTCCCAACCTCCCCTCAAAATGGCTGGCACTTCGTGGCACTCATCTAGCCTGTCACTCGTCCTCTGCAGTGACCTTGAGAGAAAGATGAAGCAGTGATGGGGCTCCCATAACTGCTGCAATACTACACCCCACACCCCATACCAAAAAATAAATAAAAAATACACATCACCAAGATGGCTCTCACTTTCACAGCTGGAGGAGGGAGGGGGTAAAAAAAATCCTCTGCATATCTACTTCAATCAAAATGGGATTAGGGTGCCTCTCGCTGCTCCTTCCCCCCTTTACTTAACGTTGGTGATGAAATATCAGGCTGTTTAATGGTAACTGGGTTTGCAGATTTTACTCTTTTCACAAATGACCTTAAAAGTGTTAAATATCTTTTTTTTTCTTTTTTTTTTTTGGTCAGAACACACAAAAAAGGAAAGGTTTTAAATTTGGATTATTTTACAAGTTTTGAATATTTTAGTTGCAAACCTCTTCCATATATATTTTTTTCTTCAAGTATTGGCTTGGTAATTATCAGAAATGTTCAATTAATACTTGTATATTGTTAATGTTGAGGGGGATGGGGGTCTTTTTGACAGCAACACCGATGAATTGATACATTGTGTGAAACAAAGCTGCCTCCTGTGATCAAACACCTTCACAGGCAAATTCATCCGCCCATTCTGAGGAAACTTGTGACTCATCATGTGACCCACCAAATGTCATTCTTTCATGTCCCACTGGAATGGGGATGCAGACGAGAGATAATGCATGAATTCTTAATCAAATAAAGACAGTGAGAAGTGATAGGAGTGAAATGCAATTGTCCTGGCCTTGCTGAATTAATGAGTTTCCTGGTTTCTTCCTGCATGCAAGTTTTCTGAATGTCTCGGTTCATCAGCTGTCTCTGCCGTCTGCCTCTTTCCAGTGCAGCCACATCAGGCTCAGAAATACAGTCTCCACCTTTTGTGGCTGAAGAGCAGTGGATGGCCACTCTTCAGCTACTATTCATTGAAAGCAAAAGTACGATCAGTTTGTAGCCTTGTTTACATCATGACCTTGATCATACAGGGGAAGACTTTTAACAGGCTTGCAACAGTAAGCTCTGAGTTTTCACTTTCTGCTAAAAAAGGTGGCATTTACGGCTCTTGAGGGTGAGACTGGGTGGCGTCCCAGTGCAATACAGTTGGGCGACCCTGTCCGAATCTTGTCCAGAGCACCATTCTCTGACCACCTGAGCCTCCGCGTTGTGTGCCCTTCTGCTGGCAGTTGAGTCAGACAGCATGGAACCAATTCATTGCTTCACACCAATTCAAAATCTAGTTGCACTTGCCCTCTCAGGTCATACTGTCTCTCTCACACTTCTACCTTTTTTTTTTCTTAACACCTGTGGTGATGTCATAGAATATTCCTGTTAAAGAAATGCGGCTGTGTGTTCTACCTCAAAAATGTAAAAAATTACTCAAGGAGGAGTTGGGCATTCCCATGGCAACCAGGTCCTGTGGTATAGGCAAGGATATCAGGCCAAGCCCAATGCCATTTGCATACAAATTGCCCAGATGGTACCTTGTTGTTATGACAACGGCACACAGCTACCAGAATTCATTTGGAAGTGAAATACAAAAAGAAAGCAGCCAGCGAAAAGAGTCATTGATAAAAATTTCATTTTTATATAAAGAGGGTGCTACTGACACTATGTCTGTTGATTGGATTTCCATTGAATTCCAATCAGCACACAGTACCTCCAGGAAAAGAAATCATACTCATGACTAGAATTAATGGTAAAGCTGGACTTGTAGGTAGAATTTGAAACAACTGTTACCCATCCTGACACGATATTCTCAACAACCTCCACTGACCCCTGGCAGATATTTTTGAAAGTACGTCAGCCTTCTGCATGGTTCACCTGATTTTGCAAACCTGTATATAATTCCTTAGATAAGCTTTGCCAAATCCTCAGAGCTTGACGGAGAAAGTAAACTCTGCTGACAGCACAGTGTCCTCTACTGGCAGTGTGCAGCAGGAAGTTTATACAACCACCTGTCTGGCTAAACAGATAATATTTAGCTCAAGGGCAAATGAGTTGACGCTTTTCCATAGTCATCCTGGCTCAGCTTACTGGTCAGTTAAATTGCCTTGCGTTGGGCTTCATGAGCATTCTGTGAACCCAGCATATCTATTTATTCCAGCAACCCCCACGAGACTCTGGTTTAATCATTGGTTTCTGTGTGGCTGTCAAACCATTTCAGGCTAATCAGTTTCTCTCCTAGTGGAAAACAAAGCACCTTGTGGTGCTTTCTGAAGTACTGTGGGAGACTGCTGATCTATGGGCAAGGTGAAGCCTCACCCTGACTTACATGCATTAAATTTTGCACTTCTTCCACATGTTAATGATGGGCCCTATTGATCCTTGTGTTACAGGTTGTTGGACACAACTAGTTCAAACAACTTCAACCTGGACTGAAAGGCCTGTAACAATGCCGCAAAACAGCATGAGGTGTGTGCATGTTTGTGTGTGTACATGCTACAATCTCTACCTTTCTAGCATGTAAATGTAAAAGTCTTCAAGAGGCTGGCACTAAGGCATGACAGTTTAGTAGGGTTTTTCTTCCGAAAATGCAACTTTTCCAAGGTTGCATCTCACTGGCAGCTGAATCGTTACTGAAGCAACGCTCTACTCATTTGTCACTTTCTATATAACTGAACATGGCAACTCGACGGGGACTCTCTGGAGCTGGAAAGATCAGCCATGACTTCAGTGTGGCCATGAAAACTCTGCCTCCTGGAGATCACCAGGTACTCAACATAAACAAGCTCAATGCATCTTCATTGTCACACAGGATGTCGCCTTTCTACTGAACAGAGCTGCAATGTCTGTGTGTGTGTGTGCATTTTCTACTTATGCACAGATTGCAGTCATTGCATTGAGAAGTATTGCACATGCCAAAGACATGGTATTCCTGAGGCTTATGGTAGCTACAAAGAGCTGGCCAATGACCTAAAAATTGGTAAATTGGTAATAATCTAACTGCACATACAGAGACAATGTTGTGTTCGTATTAGTATTTCAAACAGAATGGAGAACTTGTGTCCTCTCAGACATTGCATACCTGGGAGTGCTGCATATAGGGCACTGATGAGTTGGCATGCTGTTCCTCGAGAATATGTTGTGTGAAAAAAACATTTGCTATGAACTCCAGAGACTGTCTTTCTGATGGAGGTAAGGTTGAAGGCATGTAGTGGTCTCATCTACAGCTTTGGCCTGGAGTCACTTGCTAACAGTAGGGGTAATTCAAGGTTCAGTTTTTGAGCTGGCACAAAATAATAATGTTTTTAAAAAAGAACCATGCAGCAGTTCAGGACATAACTGGACATTTCATTTTCTTTCTGAAAACCAGATGATAATATTGATATGTACTCATGTTCAAATGGTTAAAAATTAAACCAAGGCAAGCAGTTCCTTAATTTACCATAGCAGAAGCACTACAAAAACAATGTGCTTAGATCTGTACTAAAGCTGAAAAACTGACCCACCAGAAGCTAATTCAGGATGTTATAGTTGTTTATATCTTGTAGGGATTTTGTTGGTATACTCCTGAGCATAACCCTTCACAACACAATAAATTATTCTTATGTGTACAAAACAGATTAAAAAAAAAAAAAAAAAACAAGATCTAAAGTGTGAATCAATATGCTTTAGTGGTGCTGATAGGTGCATTTTATTATCTTAAGACAGAGTAAGGATAGCTGTTTCCAGTCTATGCAAAGTCAGCAGTCTGCTGACTGTAGCTTTATAATTAAACAGCCTTACAGATATACCAGTGCTCATGATGTTTTCCTGTAACTTGAAGCAGAAAAAACATAATCATATTCAATATGTTAAGCATTTGCTTTGAGGTGAAAACCTGGAAGATGGAAATATAGAGATTACCATTTAACCTCTCCAGATGATTAAATGCTTAAATTTTGGCACAGAACAAGTGAAAGTTTGCATTCCCACTCTGCTGCAGATTAGTTAAGTATTGTTACCATGAGTATACACATTTGAGGCTCAGAAGACTCATATAAGAAGCCAAACGAGGAAACTATGGTTCATAGTGCACATCTGTCACAGCAGTTATATAACTGAGGAGCTGAGTAATAAATGCCTGCTCAGGTGAAACTTTAGTGTAAACTGTTTACTTGTGTAGCGAGACTAGGTCAGCTGCCCTTTTCCTCATAGGCCATCTGGTCCCGCTGTTTTCCTGTGTATGCTGAGGTGTGCAGACTGCTGGCAGAGGAGGCAGTTGGGGAGGCGATGCTGGTAAAGGCCTCCTTTGGCTACACTCGGCTTGATGTTCCCCAGTGAGTGCAGAAGGAGCTGGGTGGAGGAGCTCTGCTGGACGTTGGAGTGTACTGCCTGCAGTTTGTGTTGATGGTGTTCAACAGTGAAAGGCCAGAGTCCATCCAAGCTGCTTGACTCAGGTATGATTCAGCACACAGGTCATGTGGCAGAGGTAGGACGCAGATTAGTGTCGTTTACCGCACAGATGCATCAGTAATCACAAACTGACTCTTGAACCTTGCAATAAAAACATCAAATGGAAGAGAAGCATACTTTGTGTGATGCAGAGGAATCACTTTTAAATGAATTGCCTAAAATGTAAACACCCCAGGACAGAATTTCTCACACAGAAAATCCAAGACTTATTATTAAGATGTCAGACTAATCCAAATCCCCCCAGAGAATACAGTAATACGGTGAAACTGGCAGGGGAACATGTAACTACATGTCTCACTGAAAGATATCTTTCAATGTAACACCATCATATAATAGATACAACATGCATTTTCTTGCTCTTATGTAAGAAGTGTGGCATTTTGACCTTCTTTAACAAAAACAAACTAAAAAAAATTGAATTATAACTGAACCCAGCTGAAATATACTGAAAAAAACTGCACTGGAAATAATCTAAAACAACATTTTAATGTTCATTAATTTGCTGAATTATATTTTAATAATAATTTATTGTTTTTGAATGTTTGGGAGGAGTGGATGAGTCAGTGGTTGTGGTGATGAAATTCTCCAGGAAGACGATGATCTTGTGTGCTTTTTCAGTTGCTGCCTGATTTCCAAATGATGCTTTCATTGCTGGCATTAAGGCTTCCATTAAAGTACGTTATGCTAGTCCTGTACAGGACCATTTGACTTCATTAAGAAATTACAGAGACATGCAAAGACTGTGTTGACTGATAACTAATTTCACATTTAATTAAACTGATATATTCAGACACAGATCCCACTACACTTGCAAATTGAGGGACTGGATGAGCATGAAAGTTTGCTTCCTTTTCATTGTGCAGGTTCTTGGCCCCATGCACTGCTCCACCAAACTGGTGGTGAATGACAAAGCGAGAGTACCCTCTGCCTGAGCTGCGTCTCTCTCTAAATTTTACCACCAGCACCGGGCTGCGCTACGAGGCAGAAAAAGTGAGGTAGCGCCTGCATAAAGTTAGTCATAATAAATGGAAAGTTGTGTATTTGTCTACACAAATGCACTCATGAGATTGAGTCTGAATTGTTGCTGTGATGAGTCTTTGGAATATCCTTTAGCTCACAGAGTATTACAATCCTGTTGGTTTTACTTCTTATAATAATTTACATAATCTTTATATTCCTGCCTTATCATAAATTACAGTTCAGTATGAATATGTACATAATTTAACAGTGGCTATAAATTAAAATCTGCCCCTAAGTCTGATTTTCCTGTAAACTTCTCTTCATTTATGGACTTAAGGAGAGCCCACGGATGCCTCTGGCAGATTCTGTCTTGCTGACGGAGATCATGGATGAAATCGGGAAACAAGTGGGAGTTGTCTTCAAGCAAGACAGCAAGTGACATCACTCAGAAGCAGAGCTGCTTCACCTGACCTAATCCTTCTAAGATGTAACAGAAGGAGCAGCTTGAGGCAGCTGGAATGAGCTGATCAATCAGAGCACCAAAGCGTGGCAACTGTGACTCAGATTAGCCACCGAATTAAAGAATCAGGAAATTTTTGGAACATGTAAATTGTGGTTGTGTTATTAGGGAGTTTGCTCTCCGCATAGTCTTTTTAGCTTCGAGATAGACCCATGATAGCTCAAAACATAGTTATCCTACCCCTGATCCACCATGTAAATACTGTTAAATACACTACATGTCAAACGCTGCCAAAATTTGTATTACACAGATTAAACAGACAGATTAAAAATATGATTTAAACCAGATAAATCGCAATGTAAACAGAACTGCCGCCTTGTGTGTCACCATCCTGTAATGAAGTCCTAGTCCTTTAAAGACAAACCCAGCTGTCACTGTGAGGTGTGTGATTGATGAATCCAATAAACAACTGATTGTGAAAGCCATGTCTCATTTCAAATATCATCCGCTGGAGAGAAGAAGAGACTTCGAGTGGCATATTTGAATCAAAGTGTTCTGTCATGTCTGACCCTTGCAGTGGTGTACAAATAGATTAAAAATAGGCTGCACTGTCTGATTTTCAAGGTTAGGACAGAAAGGCTTTTATGAGTCAGCGAAGGATATGGCTCATTTAATACTTGCTTTCAACCTTTTGGGCTCACAGGACTGATAAAAACTGAAGAATGCTTCATTGATATAGAATTGATCCCATGAATTCAACATGATGCATTCTGATTTGATTGAGTAAACCTAGTTCATATTTTTTTCTATGCACCCTCTGCTGTGTCTATATCAAAAACACTTAGGTTACTTAATTTATAGAGGTTAAACAAATGGACAGAGCCACTTTAAACAGTCATAAATAGCTCTAAAGTTGTCCCCTGTCTTATCAGAACCAAGTGAGCTGAGGTGATTTATGTCCTAAAAACAAACACATGAACAAAGCTTTTCCATTCAAAATCAGCAGTAGCTCAAGATATAACTAGACTAGCTGTCATTAAAGTTTAGACTACAAACTATAACTGATGTAATAAACACACACACACACACACACACACACACACACACACACACACACACACACACACACACACACACACAC
>JAVDPK010002199.1:88742-103107 GCA_034780415.1 Cichlasoma orientale
AGAGAGAGAGAGAGAGAGAGAGAGGTGGGATGGCGAATGGGAGGGCAGCTGAAGTAACTCTGGACCCAGGATGCTTTCGTTTGTTTCTTTGCTTTGTTTAAGAAGTATATTCATTTTAGCTCTGCAAATAACGATTATTTTAGTAATCAATTAATCTATCGATTATTCTGACAATTAATCGGATAAAAAAATTGGCACATTCTGGAGATTTTTTATTGAACCACTTAAGACTTTTTTTTATACAATATTAGAAATACATTAAAAAACAATTCAATAAATTTTTAAAATAAGAAAATAAACATTTTATTGCGTAAAATGCAATAACATAGCATTCCTTCAGTGAATTTGAACCAGGTGAAGCTAAAACTATGCCACTTGAGGAGTTTTGCGTAAAACATATATACAAAGGTGATTTTATCTTAAATGCAAAATGTATATATATTTTGTACAGTCTCAGCTTAATTACTGCTTTGAATAAATGGCCTTTTATTTTAGTATGTATACTCCAGATAACGATTAATCGATTACTAAATTAGTTGACGATTATTTCAATAATCAATTCATCACAATTAATCAGATTAATTGTTTCATCCCTACTTCATTTGGAGAAATAATTGAATAAGATTAGTGAACTGAATCAATTAATATAGACCAAAGAAAACATTATTACAAAACTGTTTAAAAAAAAAAATCACACCATTCAACACCTTCTTATTTATGATCAATTGAGAAAAACAGCTATATTTATAATTATGAGGACATGAGTCAAATATACTTTAATTTTCTTGGAGCATATATTTTCATCTCCCCTGCTATCTGTTTTTTCATCCAAGTCTTTATGTAATAATATCTCTAAATGTAACATTATTTTCCAAGTCAATATTGTAATACAGATCACCCGCTGGAGAGAAGAAGAGGCGTTATACACCAGTTAAAGACAGAGAGCGCCCCTTAGTGGGCAAAGGCGAGAAAATATATATATATATATTTTTAAATTATCCTTTTATGGTTACAATCAGGACTGTTTTTTAAATACCTCATTGTCAGCATTGTGTTATTTTAATTTCACAAATGAAAAAAAAAATCATAACACCGATTTTCACTAGCTGTGATGTCAGCAGCACTTTCTGGGAAATGTCTCTACTTTTTTGGCTGCTCAAAATCTAAAAGAAACATTTCGAGTTTTTTTTTTTAATTCATGAAAAAAAAGACTTCTAATAATCTTCATTTTGCATTTTTGCATTAAAATTATTTACATTTTATTTAATTTTTTGTTTGTACATGCTTTTATTTCTTCATTTCTTCCACTCTGCATGTTATTACTTTCCACTTTTGCAGGCTAAAATATATAACGACGCAGTGTCTTTATCTTTACATACAATCTGTAATGCAGTAACGTTAACAAATTTAAAAGGTTATGTCAAGAAGTCCACATGTGTGCAATGGCGCCACTCTGAGGCCGAGATCAGCAAGTGCAGCTCCTTTGACCGTAATCTCTCAATCCGTCGTGTACAATATGGCAACCAGATGGGGAATCTGCAGCGCGGGGAAGATCAGCCACGACTTCACTGTGGCCCTGAAAACTCTTCCACCTGAAGACCATCAGGTATTTTTGACAGCGACCCACTTGTTCATAAAAATTCCCAGTGATTCAAACAGGAACTTCTCCATATCAGTCAGCGGGGCTTCCTGCGGCCGTGGCTGACTGCTTCTCTGCTTCTGCTGATTAGAAGTGCTGTTGAAATCAGTTTCCTACAAACATCTTATTGACATTGTGTTGTATATTTGCAGTGTGTGTCTTTAACAAAGCCACCGTAAGTGACACCGGAGGTTAACTTGCGAAAGCTGCAAGTTACAGTTTGCACTATGTCGACATACGCGTCCCACTTTTACCGTAAATAACGCAATAAATGGGTATTTAAGGTTTTTGTCACTCCGTGACATAAGGGTATATAAAGATTTGTGTTTTATTTGCAATAAGGTTTACAAAGAAGCGAAAACTTGAGTCTGTCCTTTTCTGTTTGAGAATACGAAATAGCCTTGAGAGTTATTGTGCATGATAACACACGCACAATGCCTGTTTTCACCTGACCTTATGGTGGCACTGAGGGAACTTTTATACTAACAGCAAATAAAATTCTTAACTTTGAGTATGGTTTCCGTGGAGTAGAAAGGGACCCTAGACCAGAGACTTTATGAGCCTTTCAGTGAAAGCCCCCTATTTTAATGGAAGGGGACTTTCTGAAAGGAGTAACTCATCTGTGACTGTATTCACAGGTTGTGGCTGTGGCAGCACGCAAGTTGGAGGATGCACAGGAGTTTGCCAAAAAGCACAACGTCTCCAAAGCATATGGCAGCTATGAGGAGCTGGCCAGAGATCCTGACGTAGGTCAGTTTGTGTCAAAAGTTTGCAGATTCCATTTGTTTTGCTGATGATTTGAAGCATTTCTCCTGCTCTGGTTAGGACTTAGCTGTTTGACAGTCTGCATAATCAGTCTTGCTATGGTTTTCTCTCTGATTGGTGTCCGTATGTCTGTGCAGATGTGGTGTACATTGGAGTAATCCACCCTTACCATCTGAGCACTTGTCTGCTCTTTACAAATGCCAAGAAGAATGTGCTGTGTGAGAAGCCACTGGCTATGAACACCAAGGAGGTGCAGGAGATCCTGGCCTCTGCCAAAAGGAATGATGTCTTTTTCATGGAGGTACAAGTGTAGCAGACGGTAGAGAAAAAGGAAATTCTCCACATAGCATTGTTTGTACTTTTGACTCAAGACTTTAGTTGTACTGTTAAGTGTCAAACCCTCATGTAAATCTAAGAATGTAAAAATGTAAGCCTATTTTAGCATTGTAATTAACATAGAGCTGTGACTGTTTGAAATGTTTACTGTCTTTTTTTGTTCCAGGCAGTTTGGACCCGCTTTTTCCCAGTCTCAGTTGAGATCAGACGGCTGCTGGCCCAGGGGGAGCTCGGTGACGTGAAGATGGTCAGATCAGAGTTTGGTGTGCCATTGATGCACGTTCCAAGAGCAATGCAGAAGGAGCTCGGTGGAGGAGCAATACTTGATCTCGGGATCTACTGCTTGCAGTTTGTATCCATGGTGTACAATGGAGAGAAGCCAGAGAGCATCCAAGCTAGCGGGGTATTGCACCTCGAGAAGGGTAATAACTTTTAGAGCTGTCACCTTTTAACAGTTAGTTTTGTGTTTATACAATAATGCTGTTTATACTGCTGTTAATGCCGCGAGTTAACTGGCAATGGTGGAATAGCTGACTCATTCTATTGTTTTTCTCTTTGACGTGCTCTCCTAAAAAAAAAACTTTGACATTTTAGTCACTAAAAGACTTATTTTTTCTAATCCGTAATAGAGAGGCTGATGGTGACAAAGCTGTTTTCATTTGCATGCAGGTTATGGGGTTGGAATAAGCTGAAGTTGTAAAGTTAATGTTCCAACTTTAGTGCCACTACGGCACCTGCTGTGCGTGAACTGAGATTTTTACAGCGTTCCTCTTAGAAGTCTTTGCCAGTCATTTTTATGTGGCACAATAAAGGTTAGGCTGCAGCAGTTATTTATGCTCCGGTGTTTTCAGCCATGTCTTCGATTCCTGTATTTTAATGTCTTTCTCAAATGTGCACTGTATGTTTCTTTGTTATTGTAGGAGTGGATGAGACGGTGGTCGCCGTTCTCAAGTACTCCGGAAACAGAATGGCAGTGATTACTTGCTCCTCAGGCGTACAACTTCCCAATGACGCCATTATTATGGGAACAAAGGGCACAGCTCGAGTAGGTCAAAGGTTTACATATAATAGAATTTAAATAGTTTGAAATTTGTACAGTGTGTATTGATGTGATTAACAAAAAAGGATGTTTAAAGTCAACCAAAGTAATTTGTAAAGTAGTTTGAGGGAAATCAGATGTGAAGTATTTAAAAAAAATAAAAAAAGTCTTGTGCACATTTTTAGGTCCCTGCTCCAATGTGGTGCCCCACATCATTAGTGGTGAATGAGAAGGAGACCGAGTACCCAGTGCCAGAACCCCATTTGCCTCTCAACTTCATCAAGAGTACAGGAATGCGTTATGAAGCAGAGGAGGTTCGACAGTGTTTGCTCAAAGGTAATGTGACTTTCAGAATATTTTAGTCTGCATCCTCACTAGAAGGGAAAAAAAAAGTTAAAATCATGGATCCTTTCAGAATTTTTAGGCAAGCTTTGACTGACTTGCAATGCACATATTTTAACACAAGGTGGCATCAGAAACACTAATGTAAATGTTTAGTGCATGCAAACCTAACATTGTTTTCTCCCCAATTCAGGGCTGAAGGAGAGTGCAGTCATGTCCCATGCAGACTCTCTCCTGCTGGCTGAGCTGGAGGATGAGATCCGCAGGCAGGTGGGGGTGGTGTACAGCCAGGACTGCCAGTAAACGTTAAACACAAACCCATATTATGATTAAAGAGAACCAGTTTGTAATTATGGCTAATTTCCTCTTATTGCTCCAACAGTAACCTTTACTCCTACACTGAGGGTGTAAGGGTGAAGGCTGTAAGAGTGACGAGTAATGCAAGCTTATCCAAACCCAGATACTGCAGAAGATGTTAAATATTACCTTTATTTCATGATCTTCAAATATGGGGGAAAAACACCTTTGCTAACAACTGTATTTCTAAGCTCTTACATTACTGAATACTGTGGGGTGTAGCAATACACTGTAACACTGTGAAACCTTTTTGATCATCCACGGAATAAATTTTCAATTACAGTTTTGCCAAAGAGTGAAGTGTCTGCAGTATGTTTCACCTGAATCCTTCACTTGGTGTACAGAAAGTAAAGACGTCCACAAACAATCATTAAAAAAACAAAAAACACACATTTGGATAGGTGCTCATCTCTTTTATTGTTGGAACTCTGTCTTGTTGGACAGCTCAGTACACCAGCTAAGCATTATCACACCCCTTTACATTTTGTTAGTTCTTACACTCTAGCATTACAATCAAAAGCATGTTACACACGTGGAAAGTTACAGTGGGTCACCAACATAAATAGAGAAACAGAGGGACTCCACCCATCACCAGCTTTGACTGTGAGGGTCAGGGCTTCATCTTTACATCAGTCACCAAAAAAATAAAAAGCCCTAATTATACTCATTCACATGAGTCATCTTTAGCCGAACACACGTTTTTCCATAGGCGACAGCTTTGATATAATCTAAATGTAACTGTAAAGGCTTTGACACAACTAATAACACAAACACAGCAACTACCTCTGAATTAGACATCCAACACTAACTTTCTATAGGCAGTCAAAATATAAGTAGTATTGGATGTCCCAAAACAGAAGCTCACCATTCACGAGACTCAAGTATAATATCGAATGTAACATTGTCTGGAGTAGATTTAGGAGTGCAACACTTACAAATACACTGTAATACAGTGAAAGCTGGCAAATGAGGACACTTCATATAGACAGCACTAGAGCAGGATCTGTTTGGGTGGAGTGGTGGAGCCGCTGCACTGTGGGAGGAGCCCATAGGATGCCACTACTTTGTTCATTTAAACAGCTGAGGAGTGCAATAGTATGCTCTTACGGACTCAAGGTGCTCGGCTAAGGTCAGCGGGCCCCACCACTAACCCCAGCTAAACATGAGTCGATGCGCACATGCACACAGACCGAGAAGCATTCACTCAGACAGTTTAACTTTTAATCATACAAGTGTTTGAGTGAATAAGTACAGCAGTTTCTGGTCAGGGTGTATTAATCTGAGGCCCTGAAGACTGGTTTGATTTAGGGAATGTAAAAGGAATGGAACATAAGTGGAACTGTGCAAAACAAGACTCCACTCCCACTCAAAATTTCAACCATGAGGGGTGTACTCTTAAAAATCCTTTGTATCATTTCCCAAATGCTAAATTGCTGAATCGTAGAGGATGTGAGCCCCAGTGTTTGGAATACAAAGGTTGTGAGCAGGAGTGAGGTGTGGGGTTGGAACGCTATGAAAGATAGATGAAAGGGAGAAAGCAGAGCGGGCTCTCCTGGCTGTTCAGGCTACCAGAACCACACGCATGGTGTTGGTGTAACCGGAGCCAGGACGCCAGCCAGTCAACACGATGACAACGTCACCCTCTTTGAAGAAGCCTCTGGCCTTGCCTACAAAATTTAACAGGAAGCAATAAATGAAGTACTGGTTATTTAATGCATTTAATGAAGTTTACAGTATACGGGATAATAAAGGTGGCACAGTTGCTTACCCATTTCCATAGCAAAGTTGACACGCAGGTCTACATCCTCGGCCCACACGTCGTGTCCCGCCTTGGAGTAGAGGACAGGGAAGATGCCGCGGTACAGGTGGGCCTGACGAGCCGTTTGAGCGTTACGGGTCACGGCAAGGATTGGGGCGCGGGGCCTGTACCTGGAGATCAGGTGGGCGGACCTGCACATACACAGAGGAAGCTAGGCACTTCATCCACATTTACCTGATGTAATGATTTCAGCAGTATAAGCTCATTTTGGAGAGTACAAAAAGAAACGGCTGAATGAATTATAATGCATACTGAGCAGGTGAACCCATTGGAATTACCAATATTATGGACTGATTGGTCCAATCATAACCCAAGTCTAAAAGTTAAAATGATCGAGTGTAGCTAATCACATGTTCTTAGGCAAATAATTGTAATACGAGGTCTTTAATGAGCATGTTTAATTTTATGTTTAATTCATTGTCCTGTTGCAGCCACCACGATTTGAGCTTCATTATGGATTTTTGATGACATTTCTACTCCAAATTTAACCTTAGAATTCAAACGGTTTCATCAGCAGAAAACAGAAAAAAAAAAACAAACACAAATCCCTGTGGTGTTTTGGAGCGTCAGGGCGCTCCAACAAACTGAAGGTGCACACTGATGTTTGCTTTGGAGTGTATGAGTTACTCCTGCTGTGTCCTGCCATTTGATGTGTTCCATGAGTAGCATATGGTACACCAATGAACCGAGATGTTAACCAACTAATCTGAATCTTTTAACCGCACTGAAAGATGGTAGCCACAGTACTAAATCATTTCACTTATCTAATAACGGACTGATCGACTGATGTAAACCATTTTGAAGGACTTTGAACTTCTTTAGAGCTTTATGGTAACCAACACTCTTTGATTGCAAGCCTGACCCCTTTTTTGTGACTGATGTCACATACCACTTCCAGCCTACACTGTCAATGTCTCATTCTTATCCACGTTAAATGTATCTCTAATATGTTTTGTAGGTTAGTAGGTAAAATAGGTTGTGCAATAATTACGATTTTATTTATGGATAAAAAAAAAAAAAAAGTTGCTAAACTCTTGACTGAATAAGCATGTCCAAGCATTTACAGTAACTCATACTGTACACCCCTGAGGGTATACATATTACATCAAACTGCAAGCTGCATGGCATTTTTAGCACTAAGAAATTATTCAACTTAATATATGTAAATTATCTGCATACTGATTGATTCTTATAAAATTAATTTAAAAAAAAGTAATTCAGTGCAATTAATAACCCAGCACCCACATCCGTGTTCTCAGATACTCTGGCTCATTTAGACTTCTCAGGTTTTGCAGAGCTCAATTACATTAAAGTATCCTACGAAACTAGTGCGAGAGGCACAGGATGCAACCAGAGTCTAAAACTTCCATACATTCCTGAGAGGTCAGAGCAGCCAAAATAAGTGACAACACTTATGCTTTATCATTGGTGTGCAGAGGTTTAGCTCACTGTCAGTAGTCCAAGAGATGTCCACTGTCAAACACCAGCAGCCCGGACTCAGGGCTGCTGTAATGTGAAATCAGTGTTCACTGTATATTTTGTCTGCACAGCAGCTGATTTAGGCAACTGCTGTCAACTAAGAATGTCATAAGTAAGAAAAACTGCTGGCATTTTCATCATACACTGTAAGTAAATTATGGTTTCCAGTAATGAGTGAAAAAGGAAAACCAACATACAAACCTTAAGTTAAGTTGCAAACATTTGAGCCAATACAGCAATTCACACTTAAATGTTAACAAAACCATGAATGACATTAAGAGTCTGAAAGGTGGACACCTGGGCTAGTGACATAACCCACTCGTGTTTTATAAAATTAGTTACCACACACGCACAAACACACACAAGGACGGGGATCTTCACAAGCAGATTAGGTGATGGAGGAAGATGCAGGAGATGGGTTAAACAGGTGGGCACGCGTTTGGCGACACCTTACCTTCAGGACCAGAATCGTGTCACCTCAATTCCACTTTTCCTTACCTCCCAGTCTTAGTGAGAACAATAATGGCACTAGCGCAGCATTTGAAGGATGACTCAACAGCTCCAACAGCGACAGCCTCTGTCAGGTCTCTGGTCAGCTGGGAGTGTCTCCTCAGCTCCTCAAAGAGCTTTCTGTGGAAGGTGGCTGCCTCGGCCTCTCGTGCTATCTGAGCCCCGAAGGGAAGGGTTTTTTTTTTTAAAGGGGGGGAGGTGGGGTGTTACACTCAGTCACACACACACTAAATATTGAGGCACTCACACCAGTGGGAGTAACTGCCAAACATGTTGCTAGACTCCTGGTTAAATAAGGATCGCCAATTAAGCCAATTACGACGTTCACACACATCAGTGAAGAAGAACGTTAGGTGGGAGGATGGGGGAGAGGTTAGGTCTTTTTCTTTATTGTCCCCACACAAAGATTTAACTGCTTCTACACAGCTCAACAACCAACCATGAGTCTGGTTATGTTTGCCAGCTCTCCCAACTGCTCCCTTTGAAAGTCCCTGTCTGTCCCTACTCTTCCTCTCAGACTCCTTAAGTACAGTTATCAGTGACCTCCACCAACTGCCAGACCAGATAACCTGCCTACCTTCCAGAGCCCGTGAGCACAATGATCGCAGAGGCTAAGCTCTTAAAGGAGGCCTCGACAGCGCCGATTGCAATGGCCTCAGCAGGGTCTTTGCAGTGCGGCGTGGAACGACGCAGGTCCTCAAACACCTGCCGATGGAACATGGCTGCCTCGGCTTCACGGGCAATCTGGCACAAGTGAGGGTAAGATGCATCGAAGAAAGGCATTTTCAAACCAGACAAACAGATGTAAAGCAAGTGACAAGAAAGAGGGAGAAAATACAAGAACATGAAAAAACAAAGGGGGGCAATGTTAAAAAGGTACACAAAAGTAAGTTAAAGTGAAGAAGGGAAAGAAGAAATGAAGAGTCAATACAAGAGTTTAGGTGTGTAGTTAGTGGGGGGAAAAAAGGGAATGTTGAGATTAAAACAAAGCCACAACTTTACCATTTACATGATATTAAATATGACATACGGTGAAATGTGTCTGGCTTTTATATAAAACTATCTAAAAAACATTAAATCACAACTTTTTTGCAAATAAAAAAAAAAAAAAAAAAAAACACAAAAGCTGTGAGTTAAGACACGCTGCACAAAAAGTTGGAGATGTTTAAGGACAGTCAGGAGGAACAAAGAACAGTACAGAAAAAAAAGAACCTGCTGACAATAGAAGCAGTTATTCTGTTTAATTTTCCTTTCCTTACTAAATGAGTGTTTATAAACATATTATAAAGCTGTACTGTACTTTAGATTCTAAGGCGTTCCTTGCAACTTGATAGGAGCAGCAAGTTCAAAAGAGAACTGCAGGACTGCTGAGTCAGTCTGTATTGCAGCGTAGCTGTGAACAGTGGAGGGAAGCCAATAAAGGCCTGAACAATGACGACAGCATTAACTGCATTACTTTGATGTAAACACTTAGGACTAAATTTGTATCATCTAGGACTATAACAAAGGTGCTTTACTTTTATTGTACTCCATTTTTACTGTCCCTGACTGACCAACACAAATGCAGGTAAATCATATACAAATAAAGGAACTTCCTTAATCCCTTGCAAATCAAGTCAGTGATTGGTAATTTATGATTCCATGTGTGGCATCGCTTGAAACTGCTGTTCCTGCAGCCACCAGCCACATTTTTTCTCCCCAGAATAAAATGTATTTAGGGGAAAGTGATTTGCACCTTGAATTCTTCAGCAGTTACCAAGGTTGCTAAGATTTCCCTGAAGTCATAGCAACTTTGGTTGCTATAACACTTTCAGTGTATGTTAGATGAAGAGCTTCAGGCAACATGCAGGATTTGGAAATTAATGTCTTAGCAAATTTAAATGCCAAATACAGGTGGAATTACCACTGGGATTAATGGTTAATATTGTACCAAATTTGTGCTTTTTCAATACCATTATTCCCAACTGAGCATTTTAACACGACTGATTTGTATACTGATAATTCCTGCTGACTTCTTCAGGCTTCACCAAGTGATCAAATAAAAAAGGAGCCTGTGCCAATGGACAATTGAATGAGAAGACATATCAGATGAACACAAAAAGGGGGAAAAGAAGAATGAAAGCATAACCATCCAGTAGCTACAGACCCCCCCCCTTCTAAAAATGATGATTCATAATTGTAATTCATGCAATCCAATCACGAAATCATTCCTCTTTAAATTACAGCTCTTTCTGACCTCATTTTAGATACTTTTTTCCCCTATTGTTTGATATTGTTATTATACATTAACTCACCATGTGCTGTGTGCGTACTGCCTCCAGAGGGTAGTCTCCCTTGGCAGTCTCCCCACTGAGCATAATACAGTCGGCTCCATCCAGCACCGCATTGGCTACATCACTGCCCTCAGCACGGGTGGGTCTAGGCTTCTTGATCATGCTCTCCAACATCTGAATGATTTAGGAAAATGAAGCCAGGCGGGTTCACATTCACATAGCTGCACATATTTACACCTAATCTGATTTAGTACATTGAGACCTCTGTCACTTTTTTAAAAACAAACTACATCTCTGAGGGGGGAACAAAAGTTTCCCTGCTGTTATCTGACCTGAGTGGCACAGGTGATTGGCTTGCCAGCTCTGTTGCAGCGACCAATCATCATTTTCTGGGCAAGGAAGACCTTTTCTGTAGGGATCTCGATGCCCAGGTCACCTCGGGCAACCATGATACCATCACTGGCATCCATGATCTCATCAAATCTGCAAAACAGGCATCACAAAGTGCAACTATCTATTATCATCAAAGAGTCTCAGGAGCATGGCATAAAGGTTCATAAAGACCACTTTGCACGTAAGTTCTGATTTGGTGTTGCTCCTCAGCCAATGTAATAAAAAAAAAAATCATTCCAACATAGCACAGATACAACATGACATCAAAGATTGTGAAGCAAAGCCATCTCCACACACCTCCGTACACCTTCGTGGTTCTCGAGCTTGCTGACGATCTTAATGTTTTTGCCCTTCTCTCCTAGCACTGCCCGGACAGCGTGCACATCTTCCGCTTTGCGAATGAAGGAGGCAAAGACCATGTCGACTCCCTGCTCCACACCAAACTGCAGGTCTTGGATGTCTTTCTCTGAAACAGCAGGCAGGTCTACAGCAGCACCAGGGAGGTTGACTCCCTTCTTACTGCCCAAGGTGCCACCATTCTCGATCTCACACACGAGGAAATCGGAGCCTTGGGAGGTGGAAAAAAATACACATTAACACAAAACAGTATTTTCTAATTATAATAACACAAGAGTATTCTTTATTCATCCTTGCCTCTCTTACTTACCAATCTCCTGGACTTGCAGGGATATGAGTCCATCATCAATATAGACCTTGCTGCCAACTTCCACAACTTTGGTAATGTTCTTGTAGTCAAGCCAGAGAATCTCATCACTGCAGTTGTCCTGGTAAGCATCATCCAAGGTAATCTTGATCACGTTACCCTTCTTGAGCTCCACCTCAGCAGTGCCACTCTGTCAAATCATTAAGAGACACAATTTGTCTTTTGGGTTGGCCTTCATGCTGATAGTTTTTATTAAGCCATTCAAAGCCACATGAAGAACAAGAAAAAGTGGAGTTAAACTCACTCCCTTAATGAGGCCAGTCCTGATCTCTGGGCCCTTGGTGTCCAGAGCAATGCCAATAGGCCTGTATTGGATACTGCCAGGCTCAAAGCTCTCACAGGCCTCACGAATGTTCTTGATGGTTCCTGCATGATACTGTAGAAAGGAACAAGTCAACGTGTTAAAATATCTCCAGTGAACACTCATAAGCCAGATGCTCCCAGGGATTTTTTTTGGTCAAACCTGCGACTTTAAACCTTTATTTCTATCAAATCCTCCACTGCAATCACATTGAGAAATGCCATTTTGTGCAGTTACTATATTTACAAAGCAGACATAAGAGTAACGGCAGCCAATCAAAAGATAAGACGCAGCTCACACAACCATAAACGCGGGTCATGATGTCACAGCATCATCGTCATGGGGGTCATTCAGTTCCTTCTGCCAGCGCAACTGCTGAACCCAGGTGCCACAAGCAGATCAGCCAAAAGTCTTAATGCTGAGGTATGTTCAATTGTTGAGTTAACCAAAATATCTACATGAGCTGACAGACTGCATTTTTAAAGATGCCATTTGGCTGTAAAGCTGTCAAGATTTATAACCTGGATAATACAGTGCCATGTAAATTGGTGACATGTCATCATCAGTGTGTGTCCTTGAACACAGGTTACTATTATGATAGATGATTACCACCTTCGAAACTGTGTCATCTATGATAAGCTAGTTAGCTGAGGGAGTGTAGAGTTTCTCAAGAGGAAATAGACACCACAAAAGTCAAGAATCTAAATTCGAGGCAAAGTAAAAACAGACTTTAAATACATCTTTAAATCTGAAAAGAAGGAGAAGTCTGCAGGTGTACTATTGCCTTAACTATTGGCACAGTGTTTGTGGCTTTATAGACAGCTACCTCCTGTGCATGGCTTATACTGCCCACCTGGGTAACCAAAGCTTTTAGTAATAACTTAAGTGGCAGGTAAATCACATTGGCTGCCTTTCACACTGACAACATGCCGAGTTAGACCAAAAGAAAACCTGTGTGGTTTTGCCAGTTGCCATTTTCAAATCTACAGTGACATTTGATCCCTTTAAAATAGTTACACCCTCTCAATCCAAGAATCTTTTAAAAACAATTAATAATTTCTACATTGAATCTGCATTGTGTCTTTATACATCACATCTCGTCATAATCTGCAAGGACATTATAATGGTCAGGATGTCAGAGGATAGGCTAAAAATACCGAAGAGTTAAAACTGATTAGAAAGCCAACATTTATCATGTGTATAATTCTCATCAGGATCAGATAATGTTGATAAATATGACGACCAAAGTGGACAGGATTGTCCGTCTTCTTACTGCAAAGGCCTGAAGGGGGATAGTCTGATTGTCTGCAAGGTTTAGCTCATCCCATCAATACTACACTATATGACCTGATGGCTAGCTACCCCTCCCTTCCACCTTTTGGATTCGTTGGTTATGTCTGTAATTGTAAGTTATTGAAACTGCTTTAAAAGCTAAAAAGAAAATCAGACAAGATAAAGTAAAGATTGCCACATAGCTAAACCTGCCAACCAATGCCTGTGATAAAGCACAAATCTATATTTAAAGGAAATGTCAGGTTACATAAAATGAAATTTAAGCCGTCTTTTCCCCAAGACCATTTACACAGCAGACGGAGTTGTAGGAAGACCCACCTCGTGTGTGCCGTGGGAGAAGTTTAAGCGAGCAATGTTCATTCCAGACTTGATCATCTCCTGCAGTGTTTCCACAGATCGAGAGGCTGGCCCTGTAGGTAGTTGTTGAAAGAAAAGGATTGAATTAAAAAGTAAAACATTTAAGATTCTTCATCATCATCACCATCATCATCGTCGTCATCATCATCATCTACAAATTACAGTCCAAATTTAAAATTTCAAACAGGTGTTACTTTATCAACAGATTGTTGTTAAAGTACTGCATGAGGACACAATGCTGTGAATGAAAAGTTTTTAAAGTAACCGGACAAATATTGATGAAACACAAATGCTCCTTTAAATGTATAAACACAGATTCCTTCCCTATCCTTTAACGTTTGAGTAGAAGTGAAAATGTAGGTTGGACCCACCAATGGTGCAGATGATGCCGGTGTTGCGCGCAGTGGTGGGCACGGAGTCGATGTCCAGCAGGCACATGTGTTCCAGGAAAGTGTCAGCCATAGCAGCATTGAGCTGCTGTGTCTGGATGAAGGCTGAGCCCATGTCTGACTTTAGCTGAGGCATGGTAATCCCTGGTGCACCTGCAGAAGTTCTTCATGGAAGAAAAACAAAAACATTTGAGGATGCAGCAAAGCAAAATGTAATTTATTTCCATTTATTACTGAGGTTCTTAGATTCCACAGGTGTCCGAACAGGACAGTTAGTTAGGCTAGTTACATCATAGCAACAGTAAGGCTGTTAGCAGTCTGAACCCCATTTCCGTACATTTGTGCTGGA